>JAQIXA010000838.1:0-33424 GCA_034699045.1 Nanhermannia cf. coronata Gr-Ori-00579
TATAATTGTGAAACAGAGAAAAATTTTTAAATTCTAACTTTTTTGGGGGGTGGGCACACTTATATATGCTCAATGCTCATATAATATATGAACTTGTATGTATAAGTAAATGCATAACTTAGAATTAGACCATTCAATCTTAAGTTACTCCTACTAACTATAACTAAATCTTATATTTTAAAAATATTGAATGATACCTGACCATCGACGTATGTCCAATGTCTATTTTCCTCATCACAATTGACTTTGCTCACATTTTTGTAATATAAATTCAGACTAGGATCCCAAGCTGAGAGATTCCAAATTTTACAATCATGTGTATTGATTAGGTATCCAAGATCCTTGCTATGTTTTAATTGAGAAAAAACTATTTAAAAAAATAAGATTTGAACTATGAGATAATAAAATTGTGTACAATTCTTTGACAGGTTTGGGCTAGGAACTTTTGGAATAACCAGAAAATATTTGCAAAATACGTAAATTGTTAAAAGTATGAAAATTGAATAAATCATGTTAAAAATTTTGATCAATTTACGGCCCATAATTTTGCTTAAAAATCAAATTTTATTCAGTTATTATTCTCGATTTGTAATTTATAATTAGAATCATTTTATAAATAAATTGGGTTTAAATTAGGTACTTTGTAAAATAATAATAATAATAATAATAATAATATGTATTTCCTAGAATCTAAAGTTTTTACAAATACAAATATATAAGTAAACTATGTTAATCAGGCATCGGTATTTCAATATAATATTGTAATATGTATAACCTAGTTTAAAAACAAAAATTATAAGGAAATGTAATTAAGAGTGATGTTTTAAAAATGTTAACAAGATTTTTGAAATTTTGATAATATTTCTAAAATAAATGTAAATACGCATATACAAATGAGTACAAAATAGACATAATAAACCCCAATCAAATGCTTTAAAGTCAGAATATCTGGCTCTTCACTTATCATTTTGACAATTTGTTTTGAAAGTTCTTTAAAAATTTGCGATTTTTTATTTTGCAATTTAAGCCAATGTGTCCCACTAGTTGATATATGAGATTCAAGTTCATACAGTGTCTTTTCAAATAAACCACTTTCTCTAAAAATTCCTGAAATGAAATCAAAATCTTGCACAATAATTGAATTTTTTTTCATTCCAAGCCCAACAAACATGATTAAAATTTGCTCTGTAGAAAAATCTAAATGTTTATAATTTGAGATAAGTGTCAAATTTTTGGCAATTGTTGTCGAAAAAGCAGTATTTAGGCCTATACAGAGTGTTTTATGTGTCAAAAGTGATTTTCTATAAGGCAAATTTCTGTACTCTTTTCAAGGTAGAGAAATCTCTGAAAAATTCTACGAGAAAGTCCATTTACAGAGTCTCTAAAATATGAATACGCAGTGTCTGAAAAGTAATTGAAGATTATGATGAAATCATGCATTTCATCAAGTTCTTCGAAATTTTCTGGATTCTTCTCAAGATCAGGTTTAGTTATATAGGAAACTAAATTCCCCCTATAACCAGTTGACAGGATTAAAATTGAGTAAATCCAAATCATTGAAATGAACAGGATTTTTTTGTTTTTTTGAATCCACAAATCTTGATCAAGACATAAACTAAATGGTATGAAAAATGATAGAAATAAATTTCTTTTTGTATCGGTATCTGTATATTGAAGTTCTAAATAGTAGACAAGAACTATAAGGATGAATGTGCTACAGAATGCGAGCCAAAGTTCTTTAGAAAATGGTTGTAAAAAACCAAATATTTGAATATTTATTTTGGGCTTTGATATTGCGAAAGATATCCCGTCTCTGTAGATGTATGTCGCATGTATCAGATTGTATCTGGCAAATGTTGTGGTCATTAAAAGGACAAGGTCGAGATCTCGATGTATTAAATCCCCGCTCATACCTGTCCAACTCCCATTTGTCAATTTGATTCCTTGAAATAAAATTATGAAAAAATGTATACCTAAGTAAAGTGTACAATTATAAACACAGTTTATAAAGAAATAGCACATGTTTGATGCTGAAGTTTGGCACAGTGGTATCTATCACTGTGCCAAATGACCGCATAATAGGTAATAGGTAAAAAAAGGGCAAATGATCTAGTTAATTATAAGGAATCAGATTTTCAATATGAAGGTGCATTTTTTCTTTAGAAAATGATCATTTTTATCAAGTGAAAAGGCCTAAATTGAATCATTTTGCATACAAAGTCTTAAAGGATTTCTATAAGTATTGTCATGTATTTTCTGGCATTCTGTAATTATTGATTACCTGTCCCACTTGAAATAGTCAGAGAATAAGTAAAATTGAAATATTTTGATGACCATCTGAGTAATTGGTAAAATGTCCCCTTGTATTTCCCATCTAGTAGCATAAAAGCATGGGAAACAAAGCCTCCTGAAACCTTCAAATGTTTTCCATTCAAATTGACTTTTTTCAAAATATTCTCAGAATTTGAATTTTTAAAAGCCAAGATATTCAAGGTATTAGAAAAGAATTTATATTCTTGACCAGTTTTTTGATTCTCATCAAGAATAACTCCAAGAAATAATCGAAATTTATCGCGTATTTCTCGATTTTGAAAGAATATCTTCAATTCAAATTCATTTCCAATGAATATATATACATTAGAATTGTTCAAGTCTAAATATTTTTTTAAATTCAATATACGAGTTAAGTTTATTTTGTTAATTTTTAAAAATACAAATGCTCGAAAACATCTTTTCAAATTAAAATTTCCTATAATTTGTGTGTAATTAGAATCGAATTTTAGAATTGGAATAGCTAAATTTTGAGCAGATAAAGTGTTAAGTGTTGAAATCAAAATTAATTATTCTTGTGCAAAATTCAGGTATATTCTCAAAATAATTCTCAATTTTAAGATTTAAACCATTAATCAAAAATATATTTAAAAAATAAAATATTACAAGTCCTATATTGATAATCATTTACGAATAGTTAAATATTTCCAAATTTTTCTTCAAAATTGTATTTAAATTTACTAAATATTAAAAAAATTAGTAAATCTGCTAATATTAGGTACAAGTTCTAGAAGCATGACTAAATATAAAAAATTAGAACCATTTTAAAGAAAATAAATTGACTTTCAATGTTTTAGATTCAGGTTATAAATATTTTAAATTAGCAAAATATTTCTCTTGCCCTAAAAGCTTAAGCATACAATAAATGCAGTTCCTATATACCTACTTACGCCAATGTAATCGTACGTATCACATATATTATTTATGGATATTTTACATAGGATAATTTAATAACTTATGCAATATTCTTAAAAACAATACAAGATTGATTTTTTTTAGTAGAACATTTTTCAATGTTAAATATTTATTTTCATAACAGGATAAATAAATTAACAATTTAAAAGCCAAATATATGTCATGTAGGTAGGTATCTAAATTAAATTTTGGATAGAATTGATTTTTTATATGTTTTTTCAACTTATTCCTCTCGATTCAGACTACATGGCCAGGTTAGAAATTGTGGATTATAATTGACCCATTTATTAGCGACTGAAAGTACAAAAAAATTGAATTTATATTTATTTATTTATTCAGGATCATTATATCAGGTTAAGAAAGAATCTAATCTTTCTATTTCTATTCTAATAAATAAACTACCTATATCGTTTAAAAACAGATTCTGCATAATGGAGACTTAAAAAATGACATGTTGAAATTATGAGATTTTCAATTTTTTTGATTTTTAAAGACAGACAATTTCAGAAATTCTGAAATAAGTTCTTAAATATACCTACTTCTCTTCGAATTTCGAATCAAAATCTATTTTTGGAATGTAATTAATATTTTATCGCATTTATTATTCTAGATATCGAATTAAAAATATTCTATCAAAATATCAAATGTTTTTGATGAATTTTGGAAACTTTATAATAATTGTCAAAAATTGCTCAAAAACTCAAAATTCTTTTGGAGACAGTTAAAAAATGGCAAAATATTCTAAAGTTATATATGAAATATCTATATATATATACCATATAAATCATATTAAATATATCTTACTCCATTTGTAGCCAAATATAACAGGGCACCCGCCATGAAGTGCCTTCTCATATTCTTGACCATTTTTCTGAGAACTATACCACAAGATGGCAGATCCTTTCATTGGCTGAGCGGCTACTAGTCCCTGGATAAATGCTGTACCACCACCAACCAAATGGTCTCCTAACTTTTGTATGATTTTAATTTACAAAATTTTATCATTACCACATATATTGATTATAATATAAAAAAATTATTTCAAAATTTGAAATTACTTACGTAAACCATAAAAGTTGCTAATCTATCACCTGTAATTGGATCTATAGTGCTTTTATCTGTAAACTAGATAAATTCAAATTAATTTTACCTAATAATGTTTGTATTATTAGGTTTTAAAATAATTACAGAATCTGTATGGATGCCATAATGACCGCCTTAAATAATTTTTAAATTAGGTAGGGTTAATAAGTATGATTTTTTAAAAATTATACCTGGTGCATAAGCCGCTAATTGTAGTATATCTACAGCCCCTTTTAATTCCACCTCAAAATTTGTAAGAAATGCAACTTTTTTCTCTAAAAAAAAATAATTGTGAGTTTTTTGACATTTGGACTGGTTTTTTGATGAACCAGTTGGTATTTTAACATAAAATATTTTTACATATGTATCTAGAGATAGACAATATATTCGCGAGCAAATTTCAAGTCAAAATAGCAATTTGTTCATCTTAAAACTGGATAAAATTTCAAAATAAGTTCTCAACCTAACACTATTCAAAACCCTGCATTACATAAGTATAATAATATTTTGAAAATTGAAATATTTTTCTATATAAGTACTTAAATCAATAGCTGTTGGTGTAGCCGATTCATTGATATAATTCCTATAAAAAGATCGGTCACTACTAGACGCGATATCAACTTCTTTAATTGTGTTCTCATCCTCATAAGTTTTTCTCCAAATTATGTCAATGGCTGATGCTTTCAATTCTTCAATCCCTTTATCTGAGACTACATCATAAAACTGAATAATTTTCGGATCGATTGAAACAAACTCCATTTTATTTGCCATATAGTAATGATCCGAGTATGTATACTTGCAAAATAATTTCGATTTCTTCTCTTCTGGCTGAAATTTATAATCAAAATATTTAAATATCAAAACATTCTCAAATTTTAGAAAAAAGGACTTTATGAAGAAATCGAGTTTAAAACAATTTTGACAAAAAATATTTCAACATTCAACATTTGCCTTAGGACATTTGGAAAGCGAATATTTATCTAATACTTTTGCAAATGTCCGCTTTCCAAAAGTCCTATTGCAAAAGCTTTATGGCAAATTTCCTAAGGCAAATGTCTTATTTCCAAAAATCTCTTCCCAAATGTCTTATGGTTAGATTCCCCGTGTAGAGTCCTTTAAAAAATATTTTGATAATTTTGATTGAATTTTTTACCATGAGATCTTCACCTCTACAAATGGCCAGGAAAGTACTGTCAAGATCTCTATTAGTATTTCCCTTTGGAATTTGAAACCTCTTTGTGTCTTTTCTATGAATCCTTGAACTTTTGTCTAATTTCTGAATCGGGTATTCAAAATAATAACGGTTCATTGGATGTATTCTTCTTATATCCTCCAAATCTTTATCATGCTAGTTAATGATAAGTAAAAATTTGTAAAAATAATGAAAGACAGATTTTAAAGTTAACTATTTATGATAATTTTATGTTAATTACAGCAAGGATATTATCTGATAAGAATTTTTCCACAAGTTTGAGATCAACCGAAATGTCCCCCTCATTAATTACGATATTTTGAGCCAATTCAAGCCATTCGATGGAGATTGACATTTTTTTGATCTCACCAGCTCGACGACCGATAAAAAATATACTCTCTGCATTTAGCTCGATTTTTGCACCTCTCATTAATTCATCGACGTCTTTGTGTATTTTGCCTTTTCTCACCTAAAAGTTGAAAAATTAATATAGTGTCCACAGAGTAACCTTACGCAGATTACTTATTTCAAATTATTAGGTAAAATTGAAAAACTTGAAAATTGATTAGGTAGATGAAATTTTCTAAGCTATACTTGATTTTCTTCTGGAACTTCTGGAAACATTTGATTACTACTCAATATTTTGATATCAAAAGTCATACCAAAAATTTTAAATGGAATCTTCAGTATAAATTTTTAATTAATTTGAATATTTGACTCAAGTAATTTACCTATAAAATGCTAACAAAATTGAATCCAAATCAAAAAACTCGAAATTTTGTATTAGATATTGATAAAAACAAAAACTATGATTTATTTAGCATGTTTTGGTAAGTGACTTTAAAGACACGCTGTATTGTATAGGCTATATGTAAAAGTCAAAAAATTTTCAATACCTGGTTCAAATCCATATTATATGAGTCTGTTATTCTAATTATTGCATCAATACTTTCCATAAAATCCGGCAAACTTGGCCAAGGCAAACCCTGGTCATTGAAGACTTTTACAAGTTCTTGAAAAAAAATTATTATTTAATTACTGGTCACAGAATATAGTAAGTATTACCTGTAGAAAGTGGTTGCATAAGTTCCCTTGGCCAATTATAATATCTCAGCATAGTCTGATAGATGATTATAATATGGTGAAATGCCAAATGACGAAGTTTCTCTGGGATTTTTTCATAATCATTCATAAAAAGTCGACAAATTTCTTTTTGCCTAAATTATAAATAAATTTCTGAAAATTATAAATAAACATGACCTATGACCTTTAAGACTTACCTTGGAGAAATATTTTTGTCAGGGCCAAGAACGGCCTCTTTAATTTTTGTATAAATGATCTGGTCGATCTTCAAAAGTAGTCCCATTTTTCGAACAGAAGTTGGATAACTTTCCAATTGTTGAAATTGGATTTGACATTGGGAAATATGCAAAATTGATAGCAAAAGTATCGAGATTATTAAAATTTTCATACTCGTAATTCGAAAAATTTAAGATTTTTACTAAAATTCTTAGGTATATTTATTCAGAAATATTTAATTCTTAAATGTACTACACTATGTACTAGATACAAATATAAATTATACTAAATTATTGGTCATAATATTCCAATTCCAATTATCAAATGTTTTAATCGTATTTACAGTAATTTATTTTTAAAAAGCAAAATTCTAAGAATCATATTGAAAATTATAAACTTTTATGACAAGCTTACAGTTTGTAATTATTAATTATATTATAATTTTTTTATAGCTTTTGATAATTTGCCAAATTTCTTCTTTGGACTTTTCCTGTACTACCTCGTGGTAGACTTGGTATTATGAATACACCACCATGTAAATGCTTGTAATCAGCCAATTTACCTAGAAATTACATTTTTTATAAATATAAAAGTAAATAAATATGATTATATTAGGAATAGTTTGGAAAGGTTTTTTGAAAGATATCTCGTATTTTTTGATTTTGATAGGGTTATAGTTATAATGGATTATCTGGCCTTAATCTGGCCCTTATATGAGGTTTAACATGTAGAGGCCTGGAAGCCGAATATACTCCTTTTTTGAACTGCTTTTTTTGGATTTAACCCTTCTTCTTTAACCCTTAACCTGAAAGATCTTCTGGTTATAATGGGCTTTCTGGCCTTCATATGATGAGTTTATTATGGTAAAGGCCTAAAACCCGAAAATATCTATTGTTTGAGAATATCTTGGCTATCTTTAGATATCTTCTATATTATACGATTAAATCAAAAACATTTCAGAAGTATCCCTAATCTATATTTGTTCAAATATCTTACAATTTGCAAATTCTTGAATTTCATTTTGTAAACCCTCATAGGATTCAAGACCACTCTTAAGGACAATAAAAGCCCTAGGATTACCCACTTGTTCGTAAGGATGTGGTATCACTATACACTGTGAAATAAATTTAAGAATTTTACATTTTCGAAATTTGGTAGCTAAACTTACCTCAGCAACTTTTTCATGACCCAAAATTACATTTTCTAATTCAGTAGGTGATATCTAGTAGTAAAAAAATCAAAAAGCCCTTGTCTATTATAAAGGTATTTTAACTAATCGTAAATAAAAAAATTTTACATGATTTCCTGTGCCTAGAGCCTTAAATGTATCTTTAACTCGATCTTCAATATAAATAAATCCATCTTGGTCATAAAATCCGAAATCACCTGTGGCTATCCAATGACCTGGTTCAAGGATACTTTTTCTAGTTTCCTAAATTTTTGAAAAATTTACATAAGTACAAAATATCTAAATATTTGAATAATTACCTCTGGATTATTGTAATATTCCTTGAAAACTAGATCACTTTGAAATAATAATTCTCCTTTTTGATTAGGACCAAGAATGTCACCAGTTTCTGTATCTCTTACTTTGAGATTAGATCCATGATGTAGTTTACCAATACTTACTGAATGGCTATCTATAGTTTAAAATCTACTTAATAATTTCTAAATAAATTATAACTTTGGCACTTCTGAAGTTAAATACCATTGTAAAGTATCCTTTTATGTTTATGATTTGGCACAATTGTTGAAGTTATTAGAGAACATTCTGTCATTCCATAAAACTAAAATCCAAATTTGGAATGCAAAATATACATAGGTATTACAGATTACATAGGTGTTATTGGCAAAAATTTGAAAATTTACCATTGCAATACATTTGAGATTTTTTAATTTTTTAGGCAATTCTTTGAAAAATTCCTTTGGCATTATTGCAGCTCCACAATTTAAATGCTTTATACTGCTTAAATCAGCAGTGCGGGTCAAAGGATGGTTTAAAGTCTCTTGAAGTAGAGGTGTCACAATAAATAGGCTTTCAATCTAAAAATTCTTTCCAAAGTTAGTTATTTTTTAGAATAAGAATATTAGTTAGGGTAGATTATTGTAGATACCCGTAGATACCCGTACCTTGTACTTTTGAATTGTTTCAAAAAAAGCTTTAAATGAAAAATTGGATCTGAAAGTGTATTGTCCAGTGCTGAGGATGCTTAATGTAAATTGAGCCCCTGAAATATGAGTTGATTTGCCAAACCAAAGTAAGGGATCTGAGGTTTTTCCAGTCATTGGTATAGTTTCAAATATCAAACAACTGTAGATCATATTTTTGTTAGTTAATACAGTTCCTTTAGAATTTCCAGTTGTTCCTGATGTCGGCATTATGAGACAAGGTTCGTCCATTTTCATCTGATTTTCTGGAATTTCTAAAAGAAAATCAATATTTTGGTACTACTCGTACGATATATGCTTGTCCTTATGTATCAACTAGAACTAGATTCGAAATAGCAAATTTTTTTCAAAATTAATTTAGATATTATTTAAACTTTTGACAATTTTTTGTAAAATCCAAATCCAAATTTTTTCTAATTCAATCTTAAGGGATAAACTAACTTGGTTTAAATTTTGGACTTTTTAAATTCAATTTCAGGCTAGTTCTTTAAATAAAATTCGAATTTGGCCTTTCAAAATGCCTAAGATTTTACCTTTTTACCTTATTGATGATTATAAGTCAAACTATTGGTCTTTGCATTTTTTAAATAGCATTGCAAATGCAAATCTGGGTATTGATTATTGAAGATATATATGGATGTTGCTGTCTTCTAAACAATAGTAGGTGCCTATGCAGTATGTCTAAACACTTTATAAATGCAATGCAATACAAAATATTTTTACCAATTTCAGGATTTTCCACAAATAAATCCGTAATAGAAGAGCAACCTTTAGGAATTTCTGATTCAAAAACCAAAATTTCAAAATCATCCGAGATAGTCTTGATTTCTTGTAGTTTGACACCAGTCTGAAAATCGCATATAATCCATCGGGAATTCAACTCTTTGATATTTGAATATATTGTCTCTAAAAGAAAGAAATTAATAAGTGCAAATTTTACACTTATACATATCTTTAAAATTAAAGATTTCTTAATCAATTACATATACCAATTTTTTCTTCGGAATAAACTCCACGAACTATACCATTAGCTCTCCAAATACCCAAGAGTAAAAAATAAAAAAGTCCGCAATCATGTGTCGTAAAAACGACGATATCATTTTTCCTCAAACCCTTTTTCCAAAATGATTTGGCCACTTGGCTACTCAATCTATTGTAGTCTGAGAAATTATAAATTCTCTCAGATTGGACATCCATCTAAAAAAATTCAAAATTTAAAATTTTTGAAATTTGAAAATTTCTTGAGCATGTCTTACCAAAGATTCCTTACGACCAGCCTCATGAAATTCTCTAACTTTTCTCAAAAAATATTCATGGATAGTTTTTTCCTCAGGGTATACTATTTGAAGGTTTGAATCTGCTCCAAGAATTTGGCTCATTTTGAAAAACACAAATGGGCACAATTAATTAGCCAAATTTTAAGATTTTGAAATATGTAATAGAATTTATAAGAATTCAAAAAAATGTTAAGACAGTAAATAACAACTTGACTTGAAAAGTTTATAAAATTTTATGTGTATAAATAAACTTGTCAAACTCGTATTTCTGATTCTAATTCTTACATTAATTCTATTCATGAACATTGAAATTTATGTTAATTTTAATCATGAATTTATCTTTCTATCCTTTAGATATTTAGGCAGATTAGGTAGAGTCTGCCTAAAGAATTCGGTAAAGATTTTGAAATCGTTACCTATCAGTAGATAGGCAGCTCTCATTTTGACCTTAAATTTTTTATCAAAATTTAGAGTTTAGACTTCGAGTTAACCAAAATATTTTCAAACAGGTAAAATGGAAAACAAATTTTTAAAAAAGTGTCCTAGCTATCCCTTATCTACCCTTGTATTTACATATATACTATATATTATATTACTTAACTTTCATTAATCTTATCTATAGAGTATAATATATTCTAATCCTAATCCTTAAACTGTAAGTTTAGCGGTCCTTTTCAATTTATTTATTTATTTATATTTTACTAGTATTATGCATAAGTAGATAGGTAGAAACTCTTTAAAGCATAGTCTTATCAAAAATCATAAATATTCTCTTTTATTATTAGGTAGGTACATATATATCATAAAGCCATAAATAATAGATATGTAGTATATATTTAAAATAAATTTAATACTTAGGATTAGTATTTAAAAAGTCTTATATCTTTCAAAATAAATCTTGTCACTAGATAGTAATACAATATTGTAAAATAAATAGTAGGACATAATTCAAAAATAAAAATCACAAATCCAACTGTACTTAAAATTATATAAGTGACAAAAATCCCATTGAGTTCCTCAACTGCCAAAGTTGTCGGTCCGGTATAAAAAAATTCCTCATTCTCAGAAAATATCGGTTTAATATTTTCAGATTTCTGCCAATTTATTCTATCCAATCTGACCAGATCCAAATCCATATGTCTCCACCTTTCAATTAAACCAGAGTCCAAAAGTGATCCTATGACTTTGTCAAAATTAAAAACGGATCTTTTTTCAAGGCCAAAACCAGAACAAAGTGGTGAAATCGAGGATTCTTTTGAAATTATAAATGGAAGTTTTCATGAGCTGGTGCTCAAGTTTTTATGAAAAATATAATGAACTTGACCATCATATGCTAGGCATCCAAATTTTTTCTTTTTTATGAAACAATCGATGGAATTATGTTCTAGGCTCATTCTAACGTTGATTTGTTTGAAGATTGGATGTGGTGAGATATTCAAAGCTGATTGCAAGGCATTACCTATATAAATTACTGGGATTTAATTAACTGTTCATAAACATTTATTTTTAAATACATATTATAAGACACTGTATTGTAATTAAAAATTTCTGTTTTACCAATTCCAGAAGATTCTAATCCAAATTCAAAGTCCTTCCGTTCAACCAATTCTCTAAAAGTTTCAGGTATTGGTTCTTTCAGTGGAAAAATCAAAAAATAGAATAATTTTGCTCTATAAGCAATACTCAAAACGATAATTAAAATCTTCCAAATTGATAGAAAAGGTCGATAATTTCCTGAAATGAGACTTGTATGGACCTTATTCTCTTGATGAATTATCGAAATTACAATAAACTGTACAGTACTGCATATTCTCCAAGATTTAAAATTCAATTTATTCAATTTTAAGAATATCAGCCAAAATATACCAATCAAAGTGACAAAAGCAAGCCAGGTTTGGTTTGAAAACGGCCTCATAATTGTTCTATAAGTGTACACATTAGATGGGAACCCTGTCGTAAAAACCATTCTAGAAAAATCAAATGGTTTTGCAAATCCTATGATAGAATCTCGACCATAAACTTGACCTGTTCTTAAAGACAGGTCAGCTCGATCATAGTACAAATCACCGACAGTCCCAGTCCAATTTTGACTTTTTATGTTAAACCCACCAGTTCCGGCAAAATTAGGCTTTAGCTTGTAGGTGAAATTGTAAATTTTTTGAATTTCTCGAAAAACATACATTTGATTCCCACGTTTTAAGTCCCATTCACCTGGCTGTGTTTCCACAATTTGTATTGCAAAAAGTATCGTAGTTGGTGATGTAATACGAAGGGTCCGACCTTCAAAATCTTTCAAAATATCTGGAAAAACATCATCTATAGATTCCAGAGATTTCGATGATGGCTTTAAAATGGTTTTTGGATCCTCATCTGACCTTAGAAGGAATTTTCCAGAATAAAATTCAATTTCATCGATTGTTATAACAATTTTGTATTTAATTTTTTGTACAAATTTCATTAGAAATAACCCATCTAGTTGGCTCTTATGTGTAAATATGAAATAATAATCAAAGTCCTTTTTACTAATCGAACCGAATCTTTTACACAATGTGTTGAAAATTATATTTGAGGTTTTTGAGGTCAATAATGAAGGGTTATTTACATTCATAAATTCGAGAAATACGAGATAACATGTTGGTTGAAATCTTTGAATATCTTTATGACTATTTATTTCTAATATAGAATTTGTTAAACTTAAAATATAAGATGATTTGAGAAATTTGTCATTAAATAGTGACAAGTAAAGGCGATCATTAAACTCCAAAACACTGGTTTTAACAAATATTAAATTACACCTTTGCTCGAAAAAATATTGCTGGAAATTTTGAACAAATTCAATCGATTTTGAATTTAATTCAAGTTGAACAGAATTCAAAATCAAAGAAATATTTTGTATAATTGAACTGTAAAAGATTAGAAATTGTAAAATTTTGAACATTTTGATATTTTATACAAAATAATTTTAAATTAGAATTGTTAGACAAAAGAAAATGAAAATGAATAATACAAGTAGGTATAATCTTTATGCAAATTTAAACAGATTAAATTAATTTGAATGCAAGTAACTATTAAAAATTAATATTTTAAATTTTTCATTATTTAAATAAAAACATTCCATGGTTAATAAGATAGTATAGGTAATTAAAATGTTAACCCAGGCCATATGTATGCCACGAGACTTGAGAAATCAATTTAAATTAAAATTTTAAAACTTTATCAATTATTTCTTTGAAAATTTAGAAGCAATTAATTCTGTCATTGTCATAATCAAACAGAGATAAAAATAAATTATAATTTTTTACAATGACAAAGTTACAATGAAAAATTGCTAGCAAACACGGCAAAAAATTATAATACCTCATAAAGACACATAGGTAATGTCAAAAGGCTATTAAGGATAAGTTTGTCAATCTTGTCAAAAATTTCAATTTTAACTAAAAATACTTTTGATAATTTTTTGTTTAGCATTTTATTAATTTAAGCCTTTCTTTTTCGGTTAATTTCAAAAAAACTTTAGCTTGTTATTTATGGTAATAAATAAATAATTTGTTTTAATTTTTTTTAAACCTCAACATTTTGTATTGATATAGATTTTTTGAATACTTAAAGTATCTATTATACATTTATTAAGCCTTTATTTACATTATACTCATACATTCAAAGTCAAAGGACATTATTATCTAAGGATATTTATAAAAATCCTTATGTTAAAGCAGGTACCCAAATGACAGAGTAGACAGAAATACCAAATCTTTTAAATAAATACATATTATGTAGATAGATATTATGTATTACATATTGCTAATTAATTAGAATGTATCAAAGGATCAAGTACAAATAACAAATATAAAAATAATTGAAATATTTTACCTATTCGAAAAAAGTGGTCAAATTAAAGTTGAAGGTCAACTCGAATAAAACTACATAATAATATGTATCTAATAGCACTATTCTATGTAAAGTAAAGTAAAGGTTGATTTATTTGTTTCTTGAAATTCTCTCAAATCATAAAAAAATATAAATTGAAAAGTGCTATACAAACTACCTACTATTATATCCGTACTGGCAGTTCTATTGTAGATGTAGACTAGATAATATAAATCATACTTATAATAAGGAAATATCTATAAAAAATAATTACACATTTCATATTACTTATCTATATACAGAATACATAGGTTGATAGGTATAGGTATGTAAGGTTCATTAGCAAATCTAACAATGTACTAGACTTGTATTTTAATGTAAAGTAAATTAATTTTCAAGGCAATATATAAAATGATATAATAAATCCCAAGTTTCATTCAATTTCATTTTGGGGGTATTTCTGTTCATTTCTTAAATAGTCTTAGTTTTTAGCTGTTTAGTTTAAAAATGCAAAATTATATAAATTATTTTATAAGACTGTTATTAATTTTAAATATTATAATAAATATACAGTGTTCAAGTGACTTTAACTCATTATTTAAACTTTTAAATAGAGAGAAAATATACGGGACATATCCTGTAGATATGAGCGATGCTTATTTGGAAACAGTAAGATAATTTTATTCATAAAGATTCGGAAAATTTTGCATTTTTTTTGCATTTTTAGCCAGAATTAATAAGAAAAAATGGATTTCCATCCGAGACTCATCAAGTCACAAGTGGTGATGGATATATTTTAGTTTTACATAGGATACCCAACCCTGGTAGACCTGTGGTTTTGATTGCTCATGGTAATTTTTAGAAATTTTGAAAAAAAATCGGAAAATATTAAGTGTATAGATATACAGATATTTAACTTTAGGAATTTTGGATACATCAAAAGAATTCCTATTACCTGTAACTGGAAGTTCGAAAGATTCTTTAGGTTTGTTTTAAATCTAAAATTATGGTAAAAATCAATGTTAAAATTACTTAATTATTATATTAGGAATGCTCTTGTATCAATCCGGTTTTGATGTCTGGTTATTCAATGCAAGAGGAAATTACTATTCTCAAGGTCATTTAAATAAAAGTATGGAAAAAACTGTCAACTACTGGGACTTTAGGTATAACCCCTAATTTTTTTGAATATTTTTTGAAAAATTTTAAAATTTGAATTATATAGTTGCGATGAGCAAGCATTTTATGATATACCAGCAACAATCAAGTACATAATGTCTGAAACAAAATTTGAAAAAATTAATTATATCGGGTAAAACCAATACATAATAAATACAGATTCTTTTTTAAATTTGGAATATTTTGAAGATTTTTATAAATTTTTAAATTTTTGCAGATTTTCATTGGGTAACATTTTGTTACTTAAAAGTTTGGCCATTCGACCTGAATTTAATGACAATATAAATGTCTTTATTGGATATGCGAGGTAATTAAATGTTAAAATTTTAAACTAAAAAAAGTTTAAAGTATATTTTAGTACTTCAGGATACTTCGGAAATGTGACAAATCCTTTCAGATTAATAACAAAGTTGGTGGAAAATCCTAAAGGGGTATTTAAATAAAATTTTAAACAAAATTTTGGGAAATTTTTGAGTTAAAATTTATTCAAATATTTTGAATTATGATCAAAGTAGCATTACATTTTAAAACCAAATAGGTAATTGAATTTTGTTAAATTTGTAAAAAATCCCTATTTAGAACAACTGTGTATAAATTCAATTTACTCGAAAATACCTAATTCAAAAAATCAGTCAAATCTGTACTAAAAAACTCAAATTTTTTCAAAAAATGTATAAAATCATTCAAAAAATGACAATTTAATTAAATTTGTTTAATTTTAGCCAGTTACAAGACTTGTAAACCGTTATTTTAGAGGTCAAGTAACTCCATTTTGGTTGACACCAATTTTACGCGGATTCCATACGCTTTTTTGCTCATACTATCGAATCTTGTGTGATTTTGTTGTGTTCCTATTGGTCGGATATAGCCCAGATAAAATAATTGATGTAATATATACATATAAAAATACTATATATGATAATATATGATAATTATTTATATTTTTTTATAAATAGGACACTTTTTCAGTGTGGATGGGTCGATTTCCGACATCAACTTCCCTAAGGACTTTAATAGGAATTAGTCAAGAATTTGATCATCAAGAGGATTCTAGAGAGCCTTCAAAATTTTATGATTTTGGCCAGAAAGAAAACAGAGATTTTTATGGAGCTGATAAAAGTCCTACCTACAATATTTCAAATGTTTCTTGTAAAATATTTCTATTTTCTGGAATTACTGACTCTCTCAACTTTAAGGTATTAACAATTACAAATTACATTATAACCCTATAATTATAGGTATATTATTAGTGATAACTAGGAATCGTTTTTGAAATCCATAAGACTTGTTTTTATAGAAAATTTTCTATTTTGACCTTTCAAATTTTTCTTTGAAAATGTCATAGGTGTCTCTAGATATAGAAAAATTTCATATCTAAAAATCAACTGATTCATGTTATAGATAAAAGGCAGGATATTCAAATTTCGAACTATTCCTTATGTACCCCTATTATAATTTATAGGACTCTGAATGGACTGCTTCGAAAACGCAAAATTTCATGAAACACACGATAGTGAGCCATCAAGATACTTGGAACCATGGGGATTTTTACTTATCTAAATATGCACCAGATATTTTGTATAAACCTACAATCGGCATTTTAAAGGATTATAATTAAATTATAAAATAATTCTTGAAAATGTTTAAAAAAGCTTATAAAAGTAAAAAATAAAGCAAATTGACAGCGAAAAGAAAATAATTTATGTCTGAAAACCTCACTCTATTGTCAAACATGTAAGGCACTTGTGTTTAAAGCTGCAAAAAAGACAAAAAAAACCAATATGTAATTTCTTTATTACACCAGATTATAAGCAGATATTTTGAACGATATCTGGAAATAGAAATTGTAGATGTAAACATCCTAATAAATTCTTTAAAATTTAGTTAACCCAAAATTAATAATTATTATTTGGGCATAAACTGGCAAGGCTATTTATTGTATTTTAGATTAAAAATAATTCCTTTGAAAAACCGCAATAAACTTGCTCAATTATCTGAATGTCATATAAAAAGGCCCTTGGAACTTGAAAGAATCATTCAAAATTATATCTTTTGAAATTTATTTTGAAACTATACTCGATTAAAATGAAATATTTTTCGTTGGTCGTACTTGCCGTCGTGCTCTTTGTCTGCTTTGCAGAGGCTGTAAGATTTTTTTAAATTTAGAAATTTTTTAGAAATTTTCAAATTTTTTCTAGCAAATTCCAACATTCGAGCCCTCAAGAAGAACTTCAAGTACAAGTGAAGGTTCTACAACAAGGCAAAGTTCAAGCAGTCGAAGGACCAGATCGACCAGAGCAACCAGATCGACTACAACTACAACTGAGGATCCTGAATCTGATCCAGATTCAGATTATTATTCAGATGAAAGCTCTACCTCGCAAACACAAGGGCCTTGCAAAGGTCAAGCTCAACCTTGCCAATACAATCAAGAATGTTGTACAAATGCTGCAGGTACGGAAATATTTTGCCAAAAATTAGAATTTTACAAAAAAATCAGAATTTTTTCATAATGGTAAGAGGGACTTAGATAATAGTATGGTTCTTTTTTAAAATTTGAACCCTCTTTTTTCGGATGATCCAGTTGTTATCTAGCCTGAAATTTTTATATATAAAAATAAAGCCAAGATATACTCAAAGAAACAAATCAAAATAAGACTGGTTCAGTCGAAAAAAGCCATACAAATATGAAAAACATTTTCGAAATTATGCTATATCTACCCTAACTAGAAAGAATCCCTATTTGAAAGATTGGAATGAAATATGACATACAAAATTGATACATTTTATTACATAATCTAAAAACTAAAGGTTTTTTTTTTCAATTGTAGGTATGCAGAATTGCCAGGGCGGAGTTTGCAATTAAATCAATCTTCTTATGAGATTTAGACATACATACCTAATTAATTAAATTTGAAAAATTTGAAAATTACTTCAAAATATATTCAAATTAAATAAATTCGATTGATCACCTAAATCATATTTCTGGTTAAAAAGCGAATAAAAAAACGCAGTTCATTTACTTTGGTCAAATTAAGGATTTTTAAAGTACACCGTAGTAATTTAATTAGTAATGTAATTGAATTTACAGAGAATTTAAAATATAAATACAGTTACAGTTAATACAGTTGATTTAATCACCTATAAGTTATAAGGTGATTTTTCATTATTTTTATATTTATAAGCTCATCATCATAAGAGTCGAGACTCGAGTCCTATGATAGATGATAAATGCAGTAAGTAAAGTATTTACGTAGATTGATAATTATGTTTTCTTAGTAAAACTTCTTAGCTTAGCAAATATAAAAGATTAATATATCTAACACTTGGAAATTTTTATTAGGTACCCTATTAGATATAGGGTGGCTAGAGGATGGCTATGTAGCTATACATAACTATATAAAACAAATACAAATTTCTATAATTATATAATTGTAACTAGGATTTAATTAACTAATCAGTATTAACTATTGCTATCAAAATCAAAGCGTTGAGAACAAGGTTGTATTATTTTTGCGGTTGCAGTCGTTAGCATGGCTACTTTAGGACGAAATATTTTTGCATTTTAGCCTATAATAAAACATTTATATGAAATATTTTGACCAGGGAATTTAAAGATCCCTGCAACACCTACGTGAGATTACCAAGAAATTTTGTCTAAATGGAAACTTGAGGATCTTTAATTTCAATTGTTGGTTGAAATCTTTCCAATAATTTTAATCATCTAGAATCTAGACAGGCAACGGACACAAATTGCAAACAAAGTTAAAATTTTAGTGCTCGCTTCTCTCGTACAATTAATGCATAACTATAAACAAATACGAGTCATAAAATAATGGAATGTGTTTTTCTAGTAGCAGAGTGCAAATTCTGCTTAATTTTTGTTATTTAGCACCTATTTATATATGCTTACTTATACACTAATATATCATTCCCTGTCAATTTTATGACCCATTCTTTAGCAATATAGCTATAATGGTCAAATAATAAAAATAGCGCATAGTACGCTATTTTGTTTTCTTAGGTACTAAGTATTTATATTATAATATACTTAATATCTGAAGAAAGTAGAATTTTGAATAGTCTATTCGACAAAGGTACTTTAGTATTATATGTACATACCTATCAACTTTTATAAAAGAAAAGCAGTAGTTAAATAATTTCTCAAAATTAAAATCGTATAAATCAAATACTGCAAATTCTTGAAAATGTCATTTGAAGGACCCAAGACTAAAATAGTTTGTGGATTACTTATCGTAAGAAAAATCTTTATTTTCTGTTACACGGACTATCAAAATAACAATTTTATTTTATTTTTTGAAATTTTTTGAAAAGGTGATAGGAGCATGTCTTTTAAAAATTTCAAGCGACATTCTCATCAGTTCTTTAGACATAAAAATGAAGAAATCATTTTATCATTTATCTCCTGATTTTGATTCTGAGTTAATGATTGTATTAACATGTTCAGCTCTAAGGTATTTTATTTCTATAATTAATATTAAAAAATTTATGTGATGATTTCATTTTTTTTACTTAAATACATAGTGTTATTGCATCATTTGTCCAAATAATTTTCTCGGTTATTAAGCTTATTGAGGTAGGTAAATGCATCTAAGGATTATTATAATTAATGGATTTAAAATTTTGGTTTTATATTTGAATATTTGATTTTCAATAAAGTTTATTTTTTATTAATTGTATGTAAATCAGCTCAAGTCCATGATTTTCAGCATTATTTTGGGTTTCTGTTTCTGGGTAAGAAAATACTTGTAATTTCAATTAAATAAATAATAGTTGATCATATATAATTTGATTTTTTTATTGTTTTAACAGGTGCATTTATTGACCTTTCTCGTTTTCATAATTAAGGATTACGAGACCGTAAGTACAAGTTTATAACAAATTCAAAAAAATCACTGTTTGTTACTATGTATCTGCATAGGAATTTAAAAATAATAACATAGGATTACTGTATCAGAAATTTGACTAACGATAAGTTGAGTTCCTAGCTCTGGGAAAATGTCTTTGTCTTATTGAATGAAATTTTTTAAGATTTAAAAAAATCGATAAAATTGAAAATTTACTAAATTAAATTATATGTTTTTGTAAAATGCATCGTATCTTTTATACGCTTATATCTGTATATAGCTAGCTATCTACATTAGTATAATATGTATTTGGACAAATCACAAAATAATTGTATATTTTTATATTTTTAGGCTGCCAGCACACTCATAGTAACCTTTGTGATATTTCTCGGTATCAACGCGATGGCTATCCCGATTGGATTTGTAATCATATTGTATGAAATTGAAGTAAAAATGAAACTGAAACTGAAGCAGAAGCAGAAGCAAAATTACATTAAAAACTTACCTGAGAATCTTGAAAACAAATTTTAAAAATAAACCTAATCCATTAACTTATACCCTAATAGCTTAGTATAATTAGTACTTGCATGATACAAGCATAATTTAATATTTATTGGAAAAATTTATACTAAAAAATTAATTTACATGTAAAAGCAATAAACCTAATTAATTATATTTCATACTCATGTGTAAAAACAACTCCATTTATTTATTTATTTTGGTTAGAAAAAAAAATTCACGATTTTAGAAGTATTTAAATTAGTAGCTATACCTATAATGTATGAATTAGAATTTACTAAGAATTTAAAACAGATAGATAGGGTATATTTTTTCATTGTTATATATATAGTAAATATAGGAATAGGTAATCATGGGATGAAAATGTTAACTGACCTTTGGAGACCTTTAAATTATGAATCATTGCTAAAAAAAGTTGCATGAGAATTGATTGTTTATGTTAGATTGGTATAATATAATTACTAATTAGTTATTATATAGAATTTACTTAAGTTTTCTTAGAAAAACTACTTACCTACTTTATATCATTTAGCAAATAAAATGTGCATAAATAGCTCAGCATATAAGATTATTTATGTACCTATATCAGTATTCAGTATGTACAGAGTCATACAGAAAGGACTGGCGAAAATGTTTAGACTACCTATATGTAGGGTACAGGCCAATATTTTACTTGCAGAAAAATTTGACTAAATATAATAATACAGTCCTTTCTGAATAACCCTGTATAATGATTTCAGATTATATAAATTGGTATGTAGGCGTTTAAAGTGCTAATTAAAAATTAGAGATATTTTCTGGAAAATCTGCCTTAATAAAATAATGTTTAATATTCGCATTTTTCCAGATTTGAATTATTTATACAAATATGTACTTTGTTATCTTACTTACTTACTTTATTACCCATATACTTACCTACGATAAAATAAATGCGTTAATAAATGTAATGTATTTTTAGTAGTATATATTAGAGTGACTGTCAATTTTAAAGTCCATTACTTTAATTTGATTTATTTATGATGGGTAACTGTCTATACTTATATAAGTTAAATCAAAGCCGGAGTTGATTTACTGATATTTCTTAAAATTAAGATCTAGTTTTTTCTAATTGTTTGAAAATGTCATTTGAATTGAAGACCCAATGACCCAATGACATTGTAATAAAAATTTGCGAAATTGGCAAAAATTCTAAATCAAATTTAAAATCACATCTTACTGCATTCATAAGCAATTTATTATTCCCCCAGTAGTCCAGTGAGTGAAAGTGGAAAAGATTTTTTAGCCCCTTCCATATGTTTATAAGGGTTCGTTTAAGTACCCATTGGCCATTGACTTAATTTGATCTAATTTTTACTTTCTTTATAGAATGGAGTTATCTCCTACAAGTAGTTTTATATGTAGTATAATCATATTATCAAGTTCTATTGTAATTTTGGGGCATCCAGCAGTTGTTGAAGATGATTCAAATAATAAAATTGACTACAAGACCACATACGAAGGCTATAAAGTATAAGAACAGAACCAATTCGAAGAAAAGAGGTTGCTGATGCTCTAATGGTTTTTGATGGACTTTATGGTATACTTAATTCTTATCTAAAAATTGCGAAAATTTTATTGTCTTTTCCATTAGGTTTACATTTCTGGACATTCCCTAAAGTTAATCATACAACAGATATAATGATAATGACATCAACCGACGCTTACGACAACGTCGGAAAATTTTTAGATAAAATGGGCATTAGTTACAAAACTATCATACAAGATGTGAATGAATTGATGAGAAATGAAAATCCACAAGTACTCCAGCAGGATTTATATTTGAGACAAGGACAAGAACAACATCAAATGAATTGGAATAATTATCATCGATATGATGTAATTAAGGATTTCTGTCAAGCTATGGCTAATAGTAGACCTTCGCATGTGTCATCTGAAGTTATTGGGAAAAGTACCGAGGGACGCGATATTATAATGGTTAAAATCTCCAAAGGTTATAGCGAAAATAAAAAACAAAAACCAGCCATATTTATTGATGGGGGTATGCATGCGAGAGAATGGATAAGTCCAGCTACTACAACTTTCATCATGAATAAACTCATCAACGATAATGGAGATAATGCAGATTTATTGGATAATTTTGATTGGTATTTTGTACCGGTAATAAATGTAGATGGTTACGAATACACACACACTAGAGAGGTGAGCTCTATACCCTAAATATCAAAAAAATACTCTTCAGATTTTATAAATCTTTATCCTTTGGTATATTTAAATAGAGAATATGGAGGAAAACAAGGGCAAGGAATTCCTCCTGGTTAGGATGCAAAGGTGTTGACCCAAACAGGTAAAAATTGAAAATTAAGGACCATTGCCATGCGTCATCTATATACAATGACCGTCCCATGTTATCAAATGGCCTTTTTGGGTGAACTTTGACCGACGTAATCTCTTTAAGTACTTCACGTGCGTATGTGACTTGAAACTTTTTTTTATTATATTCGTAGACACATTTTAAAACTATTTGCTGAAGTCAAAAGTCCATTTGACAACATTGGCAGAATTTAGACTCAACGTCCTCTGTACCGACCCCGTTAATTGCGATTATAAATTACGATAATTGAATTTTAATTTTCTATTGACCCAAACAGGAATTGGGATTTCCACTGTAAGAAAAAATAATAATTTATTTTCAAAACCTTTTTTTAACAAAAAATTCAAGTTTTCTAACTTTTGTTGATTAATTGATTAGGGGCTGAGTCAGGTTCTTCAAGTGATCCTTGCTCCAATATTTATCATGGTCCAAAAGCTTTTTCAGAACCTGAGACAAGGGCTGTTGCTGATGAAATTTTAGCTAGAAAATCTGGTAATAATTAAACACAATCAAATATCCTAAAGACTTTTAAATCACAAGTTCTACTTATTTTTCTAATTACTGTTATGATTATGATTCTCACAGATATTGTCATGTACTTGACATTCCACAGCTACTCACAACTATGGCTTGTGCCCAATGGTAATGCAAAAAATACCAATACATATGTACTTATGTAATTACCAAAACCTCAATGTTAGTTTGAAATTATATATTTTCTTTTCCTTATTAAGGTTATGAAAACGAGAAATTTTCAGATTATAATGAACTTATGGAACTGGGGAATATAGGTATCAAAGCCCTTGAGGCTACTTCTGGTACCAGATATAGAATTGGAACTGCACCAGACCTTATCTATAAAATATCTGGGGGCTCAGATGATTGGGCAAAAGGAGTTGCAGGAATTAAATATTCTTATACTCTAGAACTTAGAGATACGGGAGATTATGGGTTTATTTTACCAGCTAATCAAATCATACCTACTGGAGAAGAGACATTTAATGGCGTAGCAGCCGTAGCACGGAATATTTTAAAAAAAATTAAATAAAAATTAGGTTTATGTACAGATATGAGTTATTGTGATCTGTAATTTATAATTATATAGCCATTATAATTTAAACTTAAACTATATACAACTGCCTAATTATTTTAAACTTTGAAAATGTGTAATAATTAGTAATAAAAAAAAATTTTAAATTAAAGACCAAAAAAATTAAAGAAAAATGCTAGTAATGGATCGTCTAGTAGTCAGTATAGATCTTTTAATAGAGAGCCGAGCCGCATTCTATCTATAGTGCCCATCAGGTCTGTTCGTCTGTCGGTCGAAGAAAAGGATTGGATAGATCCATCAAACAATATGTAGTTTTCCATTGTTTATTTGGCGGTAAATTTTGAAAATACTACAAAAATTAGAAAAAAAAAATCTTTTCAATTCAAATATTAAAACTAAAATAGATATTTTTAGTTTTGTATTAGACCTAGAGTGTGGACTTTCATGAGGGAAAAACCAATTTATTTATTTTGGCTAGGTAATTTTTTTTTGATAAATGCGAAAGTATTTAAATTAGTACCCTTACCTATGAATGAATTAGAATTTACCAAGAATTTCAAACTTGGTAGGGAATAATTTTCTTTGTTAATTTATACGTACTTAGGATTAGTAGATATAAAAGTACAGATAGATGATAATACTGAAATGGAAATGTTACATTTGACCTTTGGAGACCTTTACAGTATGAATCATGGCTAAAAAAGTTGCGTGCGAATTGACCATTTACTAGATCGTCATAATCTAATTACTAATTAGTTATTATACAGAATTTACTTAGGTTTTCTTAGAAAAATTACCTAGGCTAATCATCAAGTAAAATAAAGGACATAAATAGCTCAGTATACCCAACTTTATAAGATATTATTTTTATTTATTCATATATGTGGGTAAGTATTTATGTATGCAGTGTACAGGGTCATCCAGAAATGACTATTAAAATGTTTAGACCAATTGTATGTATAAGGCGAATATTTTACTTGCTGAAAAATTTGAGCTGGACAAAATATATAATATACATACAGAGTAACATTTTCACCAATCATTTCTGAATCACCCTGTATAATGAATAATGATGTAGGTGTTTAAATTTATGCTAATTAAAAATTAGTGATGTTTTCGAGAAAATCTGCCTTAATACGAAGTCAAATAATGTTTAATATTTACATTTTTGCATTTGCAAAAACAAATAATGTGCTTTGTAATCTAACGAGTAGTGCTTACCTACTACAGATATAATGCGCTAATGTAGCTATGCAATGCAATGTATTTTTAGTATTAATATATTAGTGGTATATATTAGAGTACCTGTCAAATTTAAAGTCCATTATTTTATTTTGATTTATTTATGTTAGGTAGCTGTCTATTTATCATTTAAGCAAAATCTAAGCCGAATTTGATTTATTTCCTAAAATTAAGATCAAGTTTTTTTTATAATTATTTGAAAATGTCATTTGAAGGCCCAATGACAAAAATAGTTTGCGGATTATTTATCGTAATAAAAATTAAATTAAAATTAAACACAATTTTCTTTTAATTTTTTAATTTTTTTTAGATAATAAGCTCATGTCTTCTCAAACTTTCAAGCGACATTCTCATCAAATATACAGATATACGAGGAGATTTGATGAAATACTCAAAAATTCATAGTTCACTTTATAATTCAAATTTTGATTCTGATTTGGATTTTATTTGGTTCATAATTTGTATAGCTATAAGGTAATTTATCAAATTAATACATATTGGAATTGGATTTTTAATTTTTGATTTTTTATGATTTTATTGTTTATTGATACTTTATAGTGCTATTGCGTCCTTTGTCCATATTATTTTCTCAGTTATTAAACTCATTGAGGTAAGTAAATATTAGAATTATTATTAATATCAAAGAGCAAGATATCCAACTTGAAAAAAGAACGAATATCAGAAGTTTTAAATACAATTTTCAAAAATTTAGTATTTCAGTTATTTACTTTCAATAAACTTACAAATTTATTTTTGACATAGCTCAAGATGAGGATTTATAACTTTGTTTTAGGCTTATGTTTGTGGGTAAGAATATTTTTTACATTTTATCAAATTAACAATACCTAAGTTGAAATAGTTTATACCGATCAATTTGAAAATGATTTTCTGCCTATAATTTATATTTAAAGGTGTACTTGTTTGGCTTTCTTTTGTTCATAGTAATGGGTTACGCCAAAGTAAGTGCAATATTTATATAACAAAATTATAATAGGTAAGTATAAGAATTAATATAAGTAGGTAGTTATCTCTAATAATAAAATGGGATTATTTCAATATTCCGCATTTGGGCTTGTATTTTTCGACAGCAATTTATAAATCATGATTTGTCATTTATTGCAATTTTGCAACTTAGGTTCTTTTTTCAAAATTTCGATTGATTTTTTAAGAAAATTGTGATTTTGTCATTTTCCATCCCTATTTTTTTTGACTATGCCTCTATATTTTTAGTGTAACTTTACCTATGTATGAAATTAATCCAAAATTATTTAAATCTTAACCTAATCTAAACAAATTTTTTTTTTACTAAATTTAACCCTATATATTTGACTAAAGTAAGAACAAAATTTATTGGGACTTGGGATAAATTGAACAAAAAAGAGTTAATGTCACTAACCCATTTTGCTATATATAATTATGCCTTTATAAACATGTACATACCTACCTGCTATTATGTCAATGTATGTACATAATATGTAAGTATTTACAAATCCGGTGATGATTTTTTACGGTGAAATTATATAGTCCCACCAAAATGGTGATATTTTTTTGTCAAAATTTGGTAGTAATTATCACCGACTGGTAACAATTTACTACCAAATCATAATAAATTATCACCGACTGGTAGTAAATTGCTACCAGTCTATGATATTTACTACCAAAATTTGACAAAAAAATATCACCATTTTGGTGGGGCTATATAATTTCACCAGCTCGGGTAGTAAAAAATCATCACTAATTTTTCTCAGTGTATGTATGTACTTAGGTATATATGTATTCTGTATGTATATGTGAGTATATATTATGGTGACAATAATTAATTGTATTTTTGTTCTAGGATGCAAATACAATAGCCTATTTAATATTTCTCGGTATCAACTGGATTTCTATCCCTATTGGATTTGTAATCATGTTAGAAGAAGTAGGAAAAAATGAAACAAGAATGAAAATTATGGTGAGCCAAATCAATCAAAAAATACCTATCTGATGATAATCTTTAAAAATTACACAAATTTTAAAAATTGTAAATCAATTAATATGATTTTTAGTATCTCTATACATCTAAAACCTAGATTGTAATGTAATGCAAAACACTTTGAATTTTTTTTTTATATAAAACTTGAAATATACCTTATAATCGTAGGTACAATACAAATTTTTTAAAAATCTAAGTTAATTTACTCTTTAATTTAATTACATAGTTATGTACATACATTATAGATATTTTATAAAATGAATAAACTTAAAATATCGTATTATGTATTGATATATATTATACAGCGAAACATAGCAATATAGCAAAAAAAGCAAAAAAAAAAATTAAAAAAATCAAAAAAAAGGCTTGGCATACCTTTTGAATGACCCAGTCAGTATTCCAGTAAGATCAGTTCTACACTCCATATGCACACTACATTATTTTAGGTAGGTATATGATTTTTATTATGTATTTATTATGTAATAATATTAGCATACTCTTTAGATATACTAGTACAAGCATCAGGTAGTTTTATAGATACCTATCTTTAATCGTACATAGTACATATATAGGTAATAGGCAATAGGTATGTATGTAGTATGTACGTATTAGGTATCTCTAGCTCTAGGTTGGGTATATGTATTTCCTAATTGGGACAGTATTGTTGTGTTTACAGCAAAATTTGCGTATTAAGTTCTCCTAAAGCAAGCAGGTATATCTCGTTATTCATACATACATATACCTATACCTATTTACATATATAAATACAAGTAAACAATATGACTAATATGTACCTACCTACTTTATAGAAAAGTTTCACTTTAGGTTTGTTTACACCATATTTTTTACTCTTGAATAAATAAATGTAAGTGCATACTGCAAAATCAATAGTAGAAAAACTCATTTTTATTTCAAAATAAATAATTTTATTCAGTATCAGTTCATTTTTAAATACCCTACTAAATATCTATACACGCACATACTTGGGTGTTTCTAATCAATAAATTGTGAGAATGTCATTTGAAGATTTTAAGCCAAAATTAGTTTGTGGGATATTTATCGTAAGAAAGTGTATAATAATTAAGCAAGGTCAAATTTTAAAAATAATTTTGAACTTTCTTTACTTTAAGGTATTTGGCTTGTGCCTTTTAATATTCTCAAGTGATCTTCTAATCAGAGCTGTAGATGAAGAAATTCATAGTTTATATTATGATGCAGATTTGAGTATAATATTGACATGTACGGCTATAAGGTGCTCTAATTATAATTAACTTAATTTAAAATTATTTATTTATTTCTTTTTGTAATTTTAGCGTAATTGCGTCCTTTGCCCAGATAGGTTTTTCGATTATGAAAATTATCGTTACAGAGGTACACAGAATTCTATTTAATGATATTTTAAGCTTGAAATTATAAGTATTCATATTTAATAGGGGTATATTTTGAATAGTTCGATTTTTTTTGAAATTTAGACAGCCTAATTCGTCTGAAAAATTTGTTATTTTAACCTAAAAGTTGATATACCCTACTGTTGTAGTATCTTGGCTATCTCTAGATATAAATACCTATTTTTTAATAATTCTAGGCCAAAATAACAAATTTTTAAACAAAAATAGTCTGCCTCAATTTCAAAATCGTTCATAAACTATGCCTAATCTACCTCTACTATTATTCTTTTTGAAATTAGCTTAAGATGATGACTTTGTATATCGTTTTGGGGGTCTGTTTCCTGGTTAGTATTTATATTAAATACTAAAAAGCTTTTGAATTGAAATTTGAAAATAAATTTTGGTTTTTTTTAAAGGTATATGCCCTATGCTTTATCACATACTTAATTAAGGATCATGGAAAAGTAAGCTCAAATTATCAAATTTTTAAAAAATTATGGAAACTTTATTGACTAGGATCTATACATATTGTAAATTTTTTAGGAATCAAACTCTATCGCCTATTTAGTCTTTTTGGGTATCAATTTTATTTCAATTCCAGCTGGGATTTTATTCATAGGATTAGAAAAGAAGGCTGTACAAATGCATTTTGAATACGGAATACAATAAAAGGATAATAGCTTTACAACACAAATTTACAATTTCTTCATTTTATCTTTTGCATATGAATACTTTTGTAAAGATTTTTTTTTAAATATTAATTATTAAAATAATACATATATTTAAAATCAATAACCAAAAAAAAACAATCGTGACTTTTAAGATCGCCTTTTTTTAAATGCCCTTTTTGTCCGGGCTCTATTATGAGTAAGTAACTATTACATTGTTAGAATTTTTACAAATAAGTAGTTTAGAAATTTTTTTGAAAGTACATAATATTATATATAAGATAAGCATGGTATAGATATATGCAAATATTTTGAAACTATTCATAATTTACAATGGAAAGATCTAGATGGCATAATGGATTATGAAGTTCATATTGTAGGGTTTGAATCAAATGGCCTGAAGTGGGTCCTACACGACCATCTAGTGTGAGGGATGTGAATGAACTAGTATGTGTTGTGGTCATGATAGGATATGGATACCCGACCGCTGTTTGATTCAAAGATAGCCAGATGAAATCCGAATAACTAGGTGTCAGGTAAAAGCTCGTCCACATTAATACTGATTTTTTTAAAAATAATCAAAATTTATATTTAAAACTACTTTTTAAAAAATTATTTTTAATTTTAGTAATAAATTACATTCTGGACCATTTGCATAAATGAACCCTATTTCTTCTTCATTTAAAATTTCTGTCAAATTCATTGAAAATTCATCACAATAGTTTGGAGCATCTGTCCAAGTAGTCTTTAAAAATAAATATTAAAAATAGACTATCTTTATTAGAATACAAAATTTGGAAAAATATACTAACTTTATTTTCGCCATAAAAATAAAGCTTGTCATTGAATTCTCCAATAAAACCTAATCTTGGGCTAAAATCCTTTATATATCCTTCTGAATCAAAAAGTAAAATTATATGTATATACACAAAAATATATCATCAGTATACTAGTATTCTTATTACTTTTGTTATAATTTTGGTTTTTTTCCAAATTAATTATTTTTGAATTTGAAATATTGTGATTCTCCGACTCCTCGACGAATAACGTCTCAGCAGATTCAATTCTATTAATATATACAATATTTTGTATTAATTGCATAATATTTAACCGATCTTATTTTGTCTTACCCATTAACAGTAGGTAATTCAAAAACACATAATGGTGAGTTCCATCCAACAGTATGTAGAGCTGTTTGATGAAGCCTTTTATTACGATTAGCCCTTGTAGAGAATGTCAATGCGGATAGGGCCGATTCAAAGTATGAAAATGTCAAGGTTTGATTTACAGGGTTATTCGATCTCAAAGATCTAAAATTTTTGAGAGATGGTACTAGCATCGAGTCTGTCCAAAGATCTATATTAGATGGAGCTGAAAATATTTAAAAAAAAGCTAAACCTGGTATATTTTGATTATTTGAAAATTTATATTGTAATTATAGATTTAGATAAGTATATAATGGATTACTATTATTATATACAAAATCAATATCGATTGATTGTGTTAGATGAGCAATTTTAAATCCTTTGGATTCACAATGAGCTTTTGAATCATTCCAACTTAACTGTATTAAAAATATATAAAAGTAATGATATTTTTTTATTAAATTGATAATTTAACAAACTTTCTCAATTCCTCGGAAAAAGTATTTGTTGCCAATTCCTCCAATATCTTCTAGAAGAAGGTCTAAATCGATAAATTAAGATTTCGAGAATTTAGTTAAATTTAGGAACTACATTAATTAGTTACTTAAAGTACCATTTTTAAATGATGGAAATTGGCTATTTCCATATGAAATAGTTATAGAAATTAATAGAAAATAGAAAAAAGAGGTTAATTTGCACATATTTATAGATAAATTACAGAAGTTATTCGATACAAAAATATAATATTAAACAGCAAAAAATTGATCTATCTACACTAATTAATGTATTCTCAAATAAAATAAACTATTAATAAAATATGGGGTTTTCGGATTTCTTTTAAGGGTATGGAAATTCCATAATTTTTTTTAAGTGTTTACCTTTGTGATGTGATTAGATAATATTACAATCACAATCGAATGTAAAATGAAATGAAATTATTTTTCAATGGTTTTAAATAACTTAATCAATTTAACTGAGCAAATTAAGAATATTTCAAGTGGAATATACAGGATAATTTTTAAGTAAGTGGACATATTTTGAATCTGAACATTTCAAAGATCATCAGCCCGATTTCCATGGTATTCATGTCTTTCGATAGAGACAGAACAAGCTTAGATATTATTACATATTAGATGTCATAATCCAGGTATGCTAATTACTGCGATAGGGTTATTTAACAAAATATAGTTACTTTTTCAAATATGGTACCAAAAATACAATGGTTGGAGTTTTTAAATTGTCAAAACCTTGTAAACTTTATTGACTGGTATTGACAGACTGTAAATATTTTAGAAATCAAAAATTGATCGCATTTTTGATATTTCTAGTATCAATTATTATTATTATTCTCTTTATTGTCTTTCCTGCTAAAGAAAATACATTCTTGTTTGATTCACAGTGACATATTATCAATATTATTTCAATTCCAACCGGAATTTTATTCATACTCGTAGGATTAGAAAAGAAGGCTGTAAAAATGCATTTTGAATACAATAAAGTTATAATAGCTAAAATTATTTAAAAATTTAAAAATTTCTACATTTTCTATTCATGATTTTAGGTAATTTTGTAAAATAACTATGTAAATACATATTACTGATAGAAATTCGGACTAGGTAAGATAATTTATGAAAAAAAGCCTTAATTCTTATTACTGATATTACAAGAGTCAAAAGGTTCATAAATTACAAGCTCAAATATCAGTATAATGTGTATTTAAGGTCACCAACTTTAAAAATATTTCAATTTAAAAAAATGAATTTCACACTTTTTGACATGTTTCATCCCAGTCAAAAAATATGTCAAAATTTGCATTTGTTATTTTTTCTTTTGTAATTTTATTCTCTATCATTCCAATTAATGGACAGCCCCAAATTCTGAGTAAAGTTAGGTCATTCTTCATGTCCAAAAATGATGACAGAAGTACCGGATCAAAATTTTTGCAATCGTCCAAGGTCAATCTGCTCAATTTAGGCATTTTATTCGTCTATAGATTAAAATTTAGACTATTAAATTCCTAGAAAAATATGATTTTTACTGATATATGACCAACCATCCAAATTTGTTCCAAAAGTTTTAGACAAAATGCGGCTGACTTTTTCAACAAAATACTTGAAATTGAAGTTGCAGATTCCAAAAGTTGAATCAGAATTTCTGAGCAAGATTCAGTTCGGCTGTCAAGCCAAAGTTCTAAAATAGCAAGATTTGAAAAAAGTCCAGGAATCATTGGAGTTTCTATCTCAAATGTAGAAATTTCACTCAAAGCAAGTCTCTGGAGTTTTGGACAAGATCTACCTAAGCCTTATAGACAAAATATTTATAAAAATTTTAATTTCATTAAGTTTTTATATGGATACCTGTTAAGTCCACGGATTTAAATTTGCTCAAAATGAGGCTGGTTAAATTTTTTCCACAAATTTGTAAAACCTTAAATCAAATTCAATCGCATTTCAGATCATATTTAGAAAGAATTTTTGAATTTACCACAAGAATCCCATTTTCAAAATCCAAACTGACTCCATCATTAACAATTGAAAGACTTGTAAGATGCTCAAAAACCATGAAATTGTAAAACTTCTCATTATTAAAGCACCCAGAGTTCACCAAAGTTAAACACTAAAAAAATAATTATTTAACAGAAACCTACTAAATGAAGTCATAAATTTTGATTTAAATTATATTTTTTGTTTTTGATAATTTATGACCTATATAAAAATCTGATATTCGTATCTCGATTTATATAAACTATTATTATCAGTATTTGGGTCAAGTAATTAAAAATATTTAAACTTGAATTAAACTAATTATTTCTAAAAAAAAACATACATGCTCTGGCAATTTTTTTGAGGGAAAAACGAGGGAATTTCAGGGAACCTGAAATTATT
>JAQIXA010000839.1:0-33422 GCA_034699045.1 Nanhermannia cf. coronata Gr-Ori-00579
TCTTAGCATAAGTTGTAAAAAGGGCCTATGAAAAGTCTCAAACTTCTACGATATTAAAGCTCAAAATTTGCAAAAAAAAAATTCATAATAAGTCTGTAAAAATAGATTTTGATCGTTGAGAGACTCAAAGTCTGAAATGCCCCAAAAAGATCGAAAAGTTTAAAAGATCCATAAGACTTTTTCCTGAACATGTGACATATACAGAGTAGTATTTAAAATCTGAATAAAAGTTCATTCAGCTTCGTTAGTACTACTTTATATGAGCGTTTTGAGACAAGTACAATACTATTAAGACTTAAAAACCTCGTTTTAAACCATTATCATATACATTACTTCCTCTATTCAAAGTATTTCTCATATCAGTGCTATTATTGTTATTACATAACAAAATATTATAAGATAACGAATTTTAATAGAAATACTTTAACTGAAATTTGAAATGAGATCAAAGAGCTTATTACAATTCTAAGAAAATGATATTACTACTACTACTACTAGTACTAGTACTGTACTTATTATTACAAATTCTTCTCGTAAATCTGTGCTTTGAATTGCAATTTCAATTGTTATTGTTTATTTTCATTTCTCTATTCTCTATACATTCTCATATGTCAACTTGTCAGTTCTTTATCTACAAATTTTATAAATTTTATTTCAATTTTTCCACTACAATAGCTAGTAATAGTGTGGGGAAATCAAATGTAAAAAAACTTGTTTAAATGTCTATTTTTAATAACATCACAGAAGCCATCAGCATCCTATTATTATTAATTTTTTTATTTGAAAAATCCTGCCAAATACTTGTCACTACTATACTAGTGGTACTACTAGTAGTAGTAGTAGAAATGTAATTTCTAGATTTACATTTTTATAGTGGAAAGGATATGAGTAATAATAATTTGAAGTTCCAAAATTCAAAAGTAATATAATGGGTAAGGAAGGGGAATATATAAATGACTATTTGGTAGTTCATTTTGAAAATTTGAACTTTTATTTTTCAATGGATATTATACCTAATCTATGCATGAACAGGAGCTTCTTTTCATAACTAGAGCTTTAATAATAATTGAGAAAAGTACCTACTACACTATGTATTTAGGATACGAGCAATATGGGTTTATTCAAGTTCGTTATATCAGTAGTTGGTAGTATAGTACATGTTAGTAGCTAAAAGTTGTTAAAAGGAATCTCATATTTATTAATTGAGTAAATGGTTTTTCATACACTCATACTGAGTACTTACCTAATACCTAATACCTACACTTTGCTAGATTTAAGTTAGGGTTCAGGGTTATCTCGAAATCCGAGTTTTGAATTTGAGCTACTAATACTAATAGTCAAAAACTCATCATTCATCTGCATATCAATCTATTTTACGACAATGTATACTAGTAATATGACTAAGCTTGTCCATTTATTACCACAATTTCGAAACACATATTCATTTCAAATACAAAAAACTGCAAAAAATGATCTTAAAAAGTCAAATATTTTTACTCAAGCCATTTTTTGACTAAAATATTTTAGAAGATATTATTAGCAAATCTTCTCAATTTTGTAATTTTATTTGCCTATGTAAATTTTGGTAAAAATATTTTTACTAAAAGTGGGCTATTTTTGTTTTTGAAATCCTTTGATCGAACTTTTGAAAAATTCTTAAATTCTTAAATATTTTTTGCTAAAATAATTTTGTCTTTTGACAATTCGGCACTTGATTATGTAGGCTACAAACTTACAAATATAGGTAGATAATGCTAGTAGTACAACAATCTAGTTAAGGGTATATAGGTAGGGTATATCTCTAATTCAGGAAAGTGCTTTATGGCTCATTCTCATCTACTCTTTATACTTTATAGTTCACTTTTATTCACCCTTAAACTAAAACTATCCGAGTTGTAAACGACTACTCGATTTAATCATTTCATTTTTTAATACTGTGATACAATGTACGTATGTACAATAATGTATTCTATACCTACTTTTGTTGATAATTTTTTCCCCTTTAATAGTATGGTACTACACTGACTAACGATTACTTTTTAGCGATTATAAAAAGTGATTCTCGTTAAACAACACTTTTGAACACGAATAAATATTTATGTTATTTTTTAAACTCTGTCTACGGATCAGTATAAAAGGTGACTAGGGTGCTGTACTCTAAATTTAAGTACATTTAGATTAGTTTTATATGTACCGATATAATTTTAAAAAGCCAAATCTCTGCTCGAAAATAATATAAACTTTAAACAACCTATTAAACTATGATAAGTATATCCACGAGATACAAACAAATGATATATTTCAGTCAAAATCATCTTGCTATGATCTATAAAATTGTAAATACTATAGTGGTAAATATAAGTACAACAAAAGGCATTGCATTAACTGGCCATAAAATTAAATCACTTGGTTCATACTGTCACCTCGAACTGAACTGACTATTCTAAATCCTATCAGCTGAAGTAGTTAGATATGTAAATACAGTCTATAAATATTAAATAAAAATATATCTGGGTAATATAATACCGATTATACAATCCTGAATGTAAGTAGTTGTAAAGAAATAGTTAGTCTCATCGGGCCACAGTTTATGACAATCTCAAAGTAAATGGCCCTCAAAATATTAATACACAATTGCACAATCAGAATTTTGAGATTTTAAGAAAAGCACGTGCCCCTCAATAACATGTGAGATTTCAAAAAACGGACTTTTGAAAGTCCTATGGGCTTCCAGGTCTAAAAACCAAAGTACAACAAATATCAAAATGATCTGCTCAAGATTTTGAGAATTTTGAAAAATTTTGAGAAATAAAAGTTTGAAATTTCAAGGAATTTTGATAATTTAAATAGTCCCCTTTCTAGTGTAGGTACTACAGCATTTGTTTATAAATTTTATAGTAGGATAGGTAGGTACTACTTGTAGGTATACAGATTAGTTTAAAAAGACAAGATTTATAAAGTAACTTTTGAGCCTAGTACCTTTGCTCATGGATTAGATTAAAAGTAACGGAAAAGTTACAGAGAGGACATTTACAAACTTACAGGTATAATAAATGGTTTCAACTAATTTCACTTCAAGAAATTTGCATAGATTAGAAGACTACTCGGCAGATTACAAATGTATCTGTAAGTACTTTAGGGCAAATGGAAGTTTTGTCTACAAAACTACAAAACTTTCGAAACTACTCGTACCTATAAGTAAGTACCTCACATACTTATAAAATATACCTACCTTTATATATATAAAGTGTAAGATAAAGATTTAGGTGCTAGAGAAAGTATTTATTTTTGGAAAACTAATACAAAATACAAAATCCTTTTCAACATTACACTATCTACTAAAGCGTAGGTGACATTATAAAATACTACTATGTACTGACTTTACTTGGTATAAGGTATTTATAGGTATTTTTTGGCGAAAATGTATATAAAATTCCCAAAAGAACAATATGAGGCTAAGTTGAGGATAAATAGGCAATTATTTTGTCAAATCGGTCCAAATATCCGTAAGAAGAAATAAGGACTTTTGGGACAAAAAAAGTAGAGAAATCGAAAGAATTGAACTTACCTAGTAGTAGGGTACTATAAGTACCTACATAGTACTGATAGGATTTTTTACAAAAAATAATACGAATTTCTGGCTCATCCATCTATTTTCTATTTTGCAATATGTTCTCATTTGAAATGGCTGTCTGACTAAACTGTCCCACGTGAACTGAAAACACAAATGATCTAAAAAAGCTTTCTATCTCTACTTGTTCCTTTAAAAAATGGATAGGGAAGTCTCTGAGCACCTTTACAAAAAAACCATGGTTAACCATTAGCAGTAGTAGTAGTAGTACTATTAGTCTGTCGTCTTCACTTTTCTTTTTTGTCTTTCACCTCATTCTGATCTAAAGAACTGGATGGTGTCTGCTGGGGAAAGCTCGACCAGACCATTCATTTCTCTTATTTTTCAACTTAAATTGAAGACAGGAGCTCAACCTTCTTATTTTTTTACCACCAAATTGTCCTCACCACCATCATATATGAAGAAAACTAGTACTACTGCTACTACTACTTGTATTGGGAAAGAAATAGAATAGTTTGAAAAAATCAAGCAAAATGTCACACTTTTCAAATCAATTTTTTCCAATTGAACTTTTTTTAGTTTAAAAAAACCTACTCTACTACCTAACAATTTTAAGACCGTATTATTAACCATATAGTTTAGAATTCCAAATTATATAAAATAAAGTTATTTTTATTGTCTGCTGGTTAGGATTTGAATTGGTTAGATTAGGTCATTTTGAAATATATCACTTGGGTTTTATCTATAACACTAGATTACTATATAGTAGACTTTTCTACAAGATACCTAAAAATAAATTTTGACTTTGGTGTTCTATTACTTGTCATGTGTACTTATGAGATAAGTGCTGAAATATCACCAAGATGGAGAAAAATGATAGTCATTTCGTGATCAACCGAGTCCCTACCTGGTCAATCTGTTACCATTTCCATTTATCTGCCTGTCCTACTCACCGAAAAAAAACATTTTCGGTCATTTCTCTCCATATACATAAGTGCTAGTACCTACATAGTTATACGATCCATATTATGGTCCATTTCCCCTCCCCAAATACTACTATGTGTCACAAACACATGCTACTACCTAACTACTACTACTAATATCCAAAAATACCCAAATATTAAAACTTCATATGGTTCAAAAAACACCTCGAAAAGCTCAAATCCCAGACCTATCCAGATAGTACAATTTTAATTAAAAATGATTTGAACAGTATGTTTATGTACCTCTATAAGTATGTAAATAATCCTTCAAATTTCAAATGAGAAAATGTCCATTTTTGAAAATGTTTGATAGGGCTAAAAGGTAATATCGTAGGATTTAGATGGGAAATTATGATTTCTAATGATTAATGATGGCTTCGAGTGAATTTGACGACGGTAAGTCGGCCCTACGATATAAATGGGATTAAAAAAGGATTTGATCGAAGGGATTTTATCAAATTTTGTGATATTATTACTACCAATACAAGAGGTTTAAAAGTAGGTGTGTTTGAACTAGGTATAATGTCTATTTATATATCGATATAAAAAAAAACCGCCAGTCATTCCTATATTATTTATTTATCGCTTGGTCACGACTATGAAATCGAAATCGAAAAGTCTAAATAAATACATAATTTTCGAATCAGTTGAACCTTTGCATTTGCACCCCATTTTCCCCTGGTTTTTAAATTATGATTAAATCCAGATCCAGATAGTCAACCCTACTGTAAAATATCCAAAATGTACAAATTATGATACCTACTATACTACTACTAGTTGTAGTATACTATTGGCCTAAAAAATTAAAATTAAGTTAGATTAGAGACCTAGATCGAATTCCAAGTTTTTTCAACCATACCTATCATAAACCTTTAGGCTCCTTTTTTACCATTTTTTATAGTGGTTAATAAAGTACAGCAGAGCACAAACATACAAACTTATTTAGGCCTAAATGCAAAAATGAAATCCTGTAAATGACACTTGCACTCAAAATTGAAAGAAATCGTGCATAAGATATGTCAGGGTGATGGTAAAAACCATCGAACCAGTCGGTTTATCTACGGTTTTTGATGGTAAAAATATCAAATTTGAATAATATTTACCCTTGTATGTATACATAAGTATGTACAAAGAAGGTATTTTCTCACATGTAGATCAAGTCTCAGAATAAACACATATTTTTTCCGCACTTTTGAGCAAAAGTGTATATTTACTAGGTATCTATTGACAGCCCTTTATTCAAGACTTGAGTCATAGAGTCTTGAGTAGGGTATTATAATAAAAGGGGAGAGTACCGATAGATTTGGACAAAGGTACTCGTATCTATACTTATGTATGTATAAGGATTTATTGCATTTTTTGATCGCTTTTATACTGCTAAAATCAATATCAATAGATTCAAAAAAAAATTCAAAAAAACTATTTGAAATAAGATAGTAAACCATATTAAACCTGACGATATTAGACGGACATTTATTTAGAGGAAAATAAGGGAAACCTGTCACTTTCTGGTTAAATAAAATAATATTTTACATTTCATTTCAAATGAAACAAATCAAATAATAGCAGAGTAGAACAGAATAGAAACCTCTATTATTTCGAGGATAAGACAAACTACAGTCTTTTTTTCATTTTATTATGAAATTTCCAAACAAAAGATTTTGAGAACAGAGAACAGATACAAGATACAAGATACAGCTAAGCACAAATAAGATAGAACAAAAGTTTTCAGTTTTTTTTGAGAAAAGTTATTGAATCAATTTTAAACCATTGAATCTCCAGCTTATTTGAATGGCTGTCAAATACACAAGCAATATTACATTCTATACTAGGTATTTACTATAGGGAAACAAGTTTATTTTTCAAAAAAAAAAAACAGTCTCAAACTCAAAAGCTGAATCTCTATAAGTAATAATATTATCCTGAGGATTTTGATGATCTTTTCATACCTAGCACCCTATTTTTACTTACTAGGTACTAGTACAAGTACTGATATTTTTATGAAGGTATCAAAATATCAACCAAATTCCAAATTTTTACTCTCTCTTAAAAAGCTTTCCCTAATCTGAGGCTCAAGAAATTTTGAATGGCTCAGCATGGGTTGACTTTCCTTATGGTTTGAAATTGCTTTACTTTTTGACTCGAGCTAAGTCAATCAAGTAAGGAAAGTTATTCAAGTAGAAGATTCTCATTTGCCTTATTTCTACGATATATTTACTTTTATCTACGATTTTGATAACTACCTATAGGTAAGGTAGATAGTACCTATTCATAGTCGTAGGTAACTACTTTTAGAGGCAATATATATTTCCTCAAGTTGTTATTAGGCCAATAGTAAATGTAGTTGTTATGTTCTAAACGACCATTACAGGTTTTTACTTTTGGCAATAATCATTCTATCAATCTGCTCGTGGAAAGGTATACAAAACTTTCTTGTCTTCAAATTCACAGCAGGATTGTCTAAATTCAGGTTTTTCAAATAAAAGATTAAAAAAATTGGTTTTTTTACGATTCGTATTACGGAAATGTAATGGAAATAATCTTTTTATGAAATATTTGGGATTTTAAAAAGGGAATGAAATTTTTTAGTTTTTAACTGCACAATTTAAGAAAAATTCAAAAATTTTTGGAAATCTATAAATATTCTGTATTGTTACAAAAATCTCAGATTTTAAAAACACTGGCACTGATAATTAGAAAAAAGTACAATTTTTCAGATAAGTAAATGCTGATAGATAGGGTGTCTGAAAAATCCAAATACCCGAAGCCGAAGATATCTTTTTCTAATAATCTTAGAAATATTGAAATACATAATGACAAATAAAATCACGGATTTTACCAACCCTGATCTAACCAACGTATAGGTTTGTTTAAACAAGATAACATTTTATTTATTTTATTTAGATGAACATGAATTTCAAGGACTACCTATTCCGGGTTTATGACCCGTAAAAAGAACTAAACTTTGGCCTGGAGACATTCTTAAATCTCCAACCGCGCAAATTATTATCCATTCAATGAATTTCTTACTTGTTATTTCTTATTTTCATTATTTTAAACTACCTACTGTCTTTACTGTCTATACTAGTATGTACCTATATTACCTATAGTCTATAGGTTATATCATCTTGGTCAGATTTTGTGTTTGTATTTTGTATCTAGCTACCCCTCGAGAAATCGAGAAATAAGTTTAGAAGAAATAGAAGAAGAAACAGTCAACTTTTATTTCTCAATTGTTTTAATTATCTATCTCTCCGCAGAAGAATTTCTAAATTTCCAACCGTTTAGAGTTAGATGATGTAGAAGTAACTTATCGTAAGTACTAGTACATATACCTATATATTACTTATGTAGGGGACATTGAAGGAAAAAGAGACTCTTTGTGGATTCCACCATACCACTACCACTAAATTAAAAGCCCAGAAGTTGAAAAGTTTAAAGCTTTTCTAATTAAATGTAGAATTTCAATGCAATACAGTATAGACTATACAGTATGGGTAAATGAGGGGGAAAAAGTTCTACTCAAAAAGTAAAACTCAATCTCAGGGAAGTCCGCAGTATCTCAATCTAAATGACTTTTTATTGAATAATCATCAGATCCAGAGTATCTCAGATTGTTTTCTTTAGCCCTTGTACAATTTAGACAGACTGGATACTTTTAGGGATTGATACACAAACGACCATCAAGCTTTGAGTTTAACCTATATACTTTTATACATTATAGATCTTTATGAAATCAATTAATCTTTTTAAAAATATCTGTGGATTTTTCTAAAGAAATTGCAATAAGTGGATTTTTTGTCTATTTTTTATAATGAGTAGAATAGATAGGGTACTACAAATAGGTACATAGTACGATACGATACCTAGGTAAGTAGTCATAATTGGACTTAAATACACATTATTGATATTAGATCAGACAAAACACAAGATTTAAACCTACAGTACTGTACTTAAGTATTTACCATACCTATTACCTTGAATAATAGAACCAAAGAATTGAATTTGAAATCTGAAATCTGAAAGATACTTTCCAAAGATAATTATTTCTGTCCTATTTGTATCATAGTTTTATTATTATTTGATGGGATAAAATTTTGAAGAGTTTACTTTAGATGTGTTTTAAAACACTTTATGAGATAAGAGCTTTAGTTGTTTATCCACATTATGAATTTTTGAAACAAGCGAGTACCTACCTAGAAAGGGAAAATATCGAAGGAATTTAAATATATTTGTTGCAAGTAAAGTAAAAGTTGGCTCTTTTGTTCCAACTTCTTAATCAAGTTCTGCCAGTCTCAGCCTCAGCTTTTCAATTTCTACTACTAATATATAACCACCTTTTCTACTTTCGAAAACTAAAAAGTAGAGTAAAATCAACATTATTATGTGATTCATTTATGAATTTGAATACATATAGTAGTATAGTACTTAGGTATATCAGTATTTTAAGTCAAGGTATATTGTGCATTTGTCTCTTGAATACTAAAACTAAAAGTGAAATAGAAATGTGAAAAGAAAGTTATTCAAAATCTCGAGTTATTTCTTCAATTTATCTCTTTTGTCTTTAGCGAAATCTGCGAGTATTTCAAATATCCAAAAACCCTACTAGATACTACTGATACTAGTACTTATGATTAGGTACGAGTCCTGATATTAGCAGAACTTGAGGAACTTGAGGAAATTTCGCTTGAATAAGTAGAACCTGTGTATTTGGCATTCAAAAAGGGTTTTCCCTCCCAGCTCGACTTCTACTACCTACGAGTATCCGTACTTTTTCTAAAGAATTTTTTTTTGTTTCTAAAAATGTCATATATAGGACTTTTTTTCCACTTGAGATGATGAAAGGTTAGATGAAATTAATTATGAGGATAAATTTTTCTATTTCTAAGAATAAGACTGCGAAGGCAAGGGAAAAATCTTGAGCCTTGAGAGCTAAGAAAGAACATGGCTTTTAATTAAATCCCATTATGAGGCTCGTGCTAGAAAAATAGATTCCTGATTAAAAAATTAGTCATATATTAGTACATACAAGGGACTGGTATCACAGTATATTCTTGTGATGATTCTCAAGTGGAAAAAAATGGGAAAAAGTGAGCTCAGGAAATGAAAGAAACAAACGAGAGAAAATTAGTCACTCACACTTATACGTTCTCTAAATACTTGGCAAAATTTTATTTAAACCTACACGAATACCGAGGACTTTTTGTCAGAAAAACTCTTCGTCAGAATAAAAAACCAAAAAAGATCAAAAAATCAGATTAGAACCCGATTTTGCGAACTTGTTCCGAAAATATCATAATAAATTTTTACAGTTCCAAAAAAACCAACGTCCATTTAAAAATTTACTAAAATTTGGTCGAACCATCTTGAAACCATCTTTTTACTACCATCTTGGTACTACAATTAGGTAAGTTTTGAATTATCCATTTAGGATAATTTTTGATTTTTGATTTTTCGTGACAAGATGTCCGACATTTTCGTAAAATTTGAATTTGAGAATTCCGTAGAAAAAGCTGAAAGAGACTTTTTTTTTCTATAAATTATTAGGGTTTCTTTTCTAACCTCTTATTCGAACTCATTTGGCTCTTTTTACAAAGTTCATTAAAGCATAAGGTCTCTGTCTCTACTCAACATAAGCGAAATGTAACTTTCAGGTTCGTAATTTCCCCCATCGATTCCTAGCTGTTTTCTACATTTTATAGTTTCTATTTTTCTACTTTCTTCAACTTGTATATGGAGTACTAGTACAGATACGATAGAATGATTATTGAAGCGAAAAGTAAATCGGAAATGAGTGAAAAAGTGGTCTGGAAAGTTTTGTCCGGTATTTGTAAGGATTTGAATTTGTTTCAAAATAGTTGAGAGACATTGAAAAAATGGCAAATGAATGAGAAGGTTTCAAGTTTCTAACCTATATAGAGTTGAACATCAAATTGAAATTGTGTCGAACAATTTGAATTCAATTTTCCTAGTAATTTCATTTTTGGAATTTTCTCAAAATCTCAGAGAATTTCAAAATACCTTGACTTGAGTAGATTGTCCAACTACGGTACTACTACTAGTAGTAGTACTATTGATAGATGAAATTTACACTTGAAAAGTTAATCTGTCTATCTAATGGATAGTACCAGTACGAGTACTGTCTATGTAAATATAAAAGTGTTCATGATTTGTAAACTGAGTAAATTTGAACTTTTTCCCTGTTAAGGTATCGTACCTATCGTATACTTAAGTACTTATGTATAGTAAGGCAAGTGAAAGAAAAGTTGAGGTTTTCTTGAGTAAACTATCTTGTAAAAGGAAAATAAAGTAAGTTGAAGAGCAAACTTGAAAGTTTAGATTTATTTTGAGGGTGACTGAACACTTGTATTTGTACTACCTACTGAATCTGAATAGGTATTTATACTGGGTGAGGTAAGAGAAAAGTATAAATTCCCCAAAAAGAACCACAAAAACCGGACGTTTTCTTTATAAACCATGGTAGTACTCGTACTAGTATATTATGGAGTCACGGCTGAGGATTTTTGAGATTGAGAATTTTCGAGGCTCTTATCTAAACAGTTTGATGTGGGATTGATGTAAAGAATCTCATTTCTTGAACTACTTTTACTTTATCTAAGCATACTAGGGGTAGTATACTAGGGGTAGTATACGAAGAAAAGGTTTGAAAAACACATATGCTACCTCTAGTACTGCTTAAAGGATATACATATTGGAATCGTGGGGCGAGTTCAACAGAGTAAAGGTTTCAGTAAAAGACCTATTCAAATATCTAGAATAATTCAAAATTGTCAAAAGTTCTTTCAAAAGCTAAAAGGTCTAATTTCAAAAATAAAACTTCTCTATTAACCTCTCACTATTTAGTATCTTAATTTTACTATACCTATTATATCAGTACAATATAATTAAAATACAAAAAAGACGATATCTGAAGCATACTCGTATTAAGCTACCTATTTGGGGGGTACTTAAGAAAATTAGCAAAAATTAAGTAAGTAGGTATCTGATCTATGTATGTGAAAGTATCTATCTATTATTTCTAAAATTATGTTCTCAAGATTCCAAAATTTATCTTTAATTAAAATCAATTTTAAAACATGAAATTTTAAAAATGCAAAAAATTAACTTAAGTTTCAGCTTTCTTTTCGCTAATTATTGAGTATCTAAAATACACTTTAGAAATTCATGTTTTTATTAATTTCTATAATACGAATATATATTATATAGGTAGGTATAAGTGCATACTCGTACCTACTTACATAATATGCTATAAAAAAATGCACCTTTACAAGTAGGTGCTTTTCAAAATTCCCCCCTATCATTTGATTTGATTTGATTCGGTGTTTTCAAGTCAAGTTGAATGTCGGTAAATCTTTAAACTTCAAACCCAAGGCAAGCGAGCCGAGAAATCAAATAAATTTCTCTCGATTTCTTTCCTGTCACTTTCTTTTCAAGACTCAGGTTAAAATCATCTTGCACTTTGGCATTTATCAGCCAAACCTTTTTTATTTACTATACTTTTATACTGGGACTGGAACTTACCATTGATGTAATGCAAATCTTATAAAAAAGCATTTTAAAAAGTAGAAAAGTAGTAATCTTACCTTCGTCAACTGTCAGAGTTTTGACTGAACTTGGCGATGATAAAGATTGACTTTTCTGGTGTATAGTCGATGGGCTCATTGTACTCTGAAGATCCTCTTGATCATCAGATTGTTGATCCTCATCAATTTCCTCGTCGGATAATTCAGAGTGGTGAATATTTTGGTCCTTTTCTACCAAGTCTGGTACTGGAGTATCTTTTTCGTTGTATTTATCGTTGTCCTGACCTTCGTCTTGGTCTTGTTCTATTGTATCATCAATATCAATGTCGATGTTTGAAGAAATATGAACGGAATTTTTTCTAGGTTGTTTCTTCGATGCCTTTCTTTTCCTACCCTTTCTTTTGGCTTTTACTTTAGAGGCAACTGTGGTGGTGCTGGCGGTTTCATCGATGACCAAATCGGCTGAAATCTCCTCTACATCAACTGTAAAAATGAGAAAAAAATATTGTTAAGGCCATGTGTGTTGAAATAAATTAGATGAGAAAAGCAATAGCAATTATTATTATTAGTGTAATCTACTAATAAAATAAATATCTAATCTTGGAATTAGGTTTGGACACCAGGGTCCAAAGTAATCTACCACCGTTGACTAGTACTTATAGAAAAATAGGGTTTTTTTTCATTAAGCCTCAAGTCAAAGTGTATCTTGATCTCATTTACTTTCATGTCTGAGGACTGAAGGTGACTTTGGATACTTCATTTCCTATCACCAGACACATCTCAAGAGTCTCTCTTATACTCATAAAATAAAATGAAATAAAAGTAGAAAATCCTCTATTGGTAGTACCTACTTCAATATGTTATGTAGTATCGGTATGAATTTGTAGACAAATATGAAAGTGTGAGATCATATACGTGTGTATAGTAAGTAGTAAGTGTGTAAACAACACATGTGGAATGGAAATTTGTTGAGCAAAAAAAACTATTTTATTTTGGACAACACTCAGCCGAATCGAATCATATCCTCGTATAAAAAGTATAAAAAAGTGAGCATATTGCAATACTCTACTTACTACTAGAACTACTAGTGCTAATATAATAGGAATTTACTTTTTCTTATGGATTTTACCGTTTTGACTTCAATGTACCCTAAATGTGATACTGTGGGATCTCACAAATTTCATCAAATGGCAAAATATCACCAAATTTACATCAAAGAGTAATTATACTTCCAATTCCAATGAAATTTCTGACTTGAGGTCAATATTACAAATTTCAATATGGAAAGTACCCTACCTATATTTACGATTAGTGAAAATTTTATAAGACTACTACGATCTACGAGTACAAGAACTTGAACTTAAAAATAATTTTGTATTAAAAGACGTTTAAGAAACTGGTCTGATTTTTGTACAAAATTTTACACTTTAGATTTATTTCTATTTTTTTAGCACAAGTCTTATTTGTGAATTAGAATTATTTTGATATTTGACCAAAAGCGTCCTATGTGATTTGGTAAATCTATATTTTTTAACTTATTTCCCCTTGTTGTTTCATATTTCTACTCAATTCTCTTCCACTTATCAACTCAAAGAATCTAATATTTTTTATCCTTTTTGGAAGTTAACCTCTCACGCCTTATGCCCTCACACTTTAATGCACATTTTCCCTGGCTAACCCTGTTTCTCCTATACTTATTTTCGACTTGTTTCCTTTTAATACTTCCTATACAAATACAGTAGATACTACTATACAACTATAGGATATACATACTTGTATCCCATAAGTATTTAGGATTTTTATAAGAAATACAAAATTTCAAACATCCGTCGTGCTCACTGGTACTTACTGGTAGTAGATACCTATGGAACTTATACGAGTATCAGTGCTTTAAAAGTCCAACCCAATTTCTTACTCTTTATATCAGGAATATTTTTGCCCATCTCATTCTATATCTTGTGTGATAAAATACAGAGAGATAAATACTCAAAGTAGGAAAAATGTAGAATAAAAAAAAAGTTTCATTGAAAAGATTCTAGGGCTAAGGACAAGTTAAGGATAGGTACTGTAGACAAATCCAAAAGGCGGAGAAAAAAGCAATACTTGTACGGATAGGGCTAAGGATAAGCCAAGTTCGCTTACGACTATTTGAACCAGTATTTTATGCTAGGTAGGGTACTACTGTGATACATTAGATGACATTAGAAGAGCATGAAAGTGCGGTAATAATACAAATTACATTAGTAGAGTAATTTATGAAGTTCATGTACTATAATAGTACGAGTATAGATACAAAAATATATAAAAATAGAGAATAGATCTCATGTTCATTTGCGAGATACTATTTTAGCTCGTATTCAAAATGCCAATAATGGTATTATTTAAAAAATATAAGATAGTCTGTAGTTGAATCTGTAGTTGAATTTTGGGAAAAAAATGTTCAAAATTTATTAATTTTTAGGACATAATTGTAAATAATAGCCAAAAATTTCAAAAATCTCTAACTACAATACAAGTAACTACAAGCAGACAATCTAACATTGTAAAAATTTCTTATTAATTATAGACAATCTAACATTTGACCGGCTTTCAAGATGGTTTATAATTCATTACCAGAATATTTGTATCTTTTTTTCAAACTATTTTTTTTCTACGACCATTCTTGTGGACCCAGGCAGGCAAGACGGTTTCAAAAAATAGATACTCTAGTGTAGTCCAAGCAATAAGAAAAAATCCAGTTCAGGTTCCAGTATTACAAATATTATTACTTATTTCTGATACCTATGTATTCTGTACTAGTATAGAATTCTCTTTCGCCAAGCCCACTTTCTCCTTTATCTTTCGAGCCCCCAAAATCCTCGAAATTTTTTTTACCCTTTATCCGGCTTTCTTATTCAATTGCCTTTCCTCTACATCTTATTACATAAGTAATACTCGTAGTACTATATATTACCAGTATACAAATAAGACCTAAATCAGACTTACATGTAAAATACTTATAAAGTATACCTTGGAACTTCCTACTAAACATAAACTTGGATTTCATTCTTTCTCTCAACAAATTTATGACACTTTTCCTGCATACATTATCTACTCTATTCCTCTACTACTATCTACTATCTACTACTATTATGAGTCAGTTTACTTTGGATTTGAAAAAAAGTATTAACTATTTCATACACCTAACAAATAGGTATATGATTTGTAATAGATATTTGTAATACAATACCTACTTGTGCTTTTCTCTCAACTTTTTCTCAGATTGTACTTTTACTGTAGATATTTCTCATACCTTGTACTATTTCCGCCGTGTTGGATTCAGATTGAATTTATTCTTTTATGAATTTTAAAACATTCATAATACTACAAGTACCAACTACCAGTATATGTATATGTAGGTATACGTGTTCTACATAATAAAAATTCATTGGATGCAATTTTATTTATGGTTTAAACCAAGTAGAACGGAAACATTGGGAGATTTCCCTTTTCTAAAAGATATTATACTTACAGATCTCAATCTCAAAAAAAAAGAGAAAAAAAATACTCATATTCAAATTATATAACTACTAGTACTAGTAGTACTTACATGTACAAATTACACTGTGAAAAAGTAATAGTCAAATCTTCAAAATCTCAAAATTTACAAGGGGTATTCCCCCAAAACACTTTTTTGGATTTCAGATTTGAATTCTGAATATGTTTAAGATGAATTGGTGAATTTAAAGTCACGATTTACTCATACATTTCTGCCTACTATGTAGGCACTATATATGGCAGTACCTTTCCCATGTACGAATTATACCTAATGAAATAAGCGTTCATATTCAATTCATGTTTATACAATAACAATAACGATAAACCTTAAAATATACTTGAGCAATCATATGGATAATATATGAACCCTTTTTTTGAACTTTTTCAAGAATTATTTGCATCGAATAAATATTAAATTATACCTATCCGAAAACCTTGGTTTTAGAAAATTTAGAACCTTTTCCCCCCTACAAGTGTTTATACACTATGTACTTTCATACTTGTACTTGTAAGGGTCTTTTTTTATCAAAAAAAACCTTCACAAGTAGTCTAATACAAAACTCCTGTTTTCTAATGATCTCATATCAGATTGTGATTTGGATTGATGTGAGTAATACCGAGAAATATTCTAGGATTATTATATGCTCTATTTCAATTTTGATACGTAGGAAAGGAAGGATACGTCAAACACTAGAAGAGATCAATCTCTTCAAATAAGTCTCTCAAGTCTCAAGTTTATATAATACTTTTTCAGGCTTTTTGAAAAATTCTTAAAAGTCTGTAATAGCACTAATAGTAAGTACCTAAATGGGGAAAGCTTTTTTACTCCAAAAATTTGAGATATCGAGATCGAGATTTAGAATAGTGTAGACACAACAGGCAGTCGTAATAATGCATACAGATTATATAGCAGTAAGAAATAAGTAATATCAAAATCAAAATCTTTCAAGTCTACAACAATTGTCTGTGAAATCTGAACTTAAAAGGTCGTTTTAGTTAGCTAAAGAACATGTTAAAGATATAGCAAGGTTTAGTGAAGCATGCACATAAGTATATGTAGACTTATATGCAGCTAATACGAGTATAACACACATATCAGATCGAAATAAGAAAAAAACTTCTTATTCTACTCCTTCAACTTTGATATATAAATTCGCTATTCATTTCGAAATTCAACAGGGTTGGGTTTACTTGAGATTTTTTGATTTTGTACTATTTTGGACAAGATTAGATTTGTGTCAGTAGTACGCGTATTAGTAACTTTTTCAGCAAAAAATGATATAATTTTGAGAATTTTGAGAATAACTAGCACTAAAACGGCAAATTTTTGTATTTTTTTGTAGAAAATTTCAAGTTTTTTCCAATCCTGTGTAGCTACTTTTTGCTTTTTTAAGTGTTAAGTTGTAATAGTAATTTTCTATACTTTTTTAGATTTCTTTTCCCGAAACTTGACAAGGAATTCTTTGAACAGGAAATACAGAAAGATTTGGTAAAAATGAAAAAGAATAGACTTTTTTTGTATATATTATACTGAACTACTGTAGCTTATTTGCATGACCGATCTACAATCAAATAAATTGCATCTTTTTTGTCACGAATTTCTGTTGTTTCTCATTTTTTTTATTTTAAAAGTCTTATATAAGTAGGTACAGTATACTTGTAAGGGTATAAAGTATAAGGCTGAGTGACACAATGAAATTATTTTAATTTCTTCGAATTTCGATTCGATTACTTTTTTGTACTTGCTCGGATATTAAACCCTCTCTTTTATTTTTGAGCAATTTTCTCAAGAGTGTTTTTGATCTTGTATCGAATCAGTAAAGAGCAAAAACAGATCAAAAAATACACCCAAGAATACTTGAAGACAACAAGGAGGCTGAGATTGGAAATGGATAAAAAAAAATCCTCAGATCTTGAGCATAAAGTAGGTATACAGATATATGCAATATTAAATTGGAAAAGACTTTTTTTTTTACGAAAAAAATATTTATCCATGTAAAGTGAGTTAAAAAGCAAATACTTAGAAATATATTAAATTATTGAAGAGCTCAACCAAAAAGGCAAAAAAATTTGTACTCATATTAGATAGACTAACCATATGTTGTACTATTACTAGAAGTAGAGCTTAGGATTAGATAGTACATAGTAGGTAGTAGGTAGTACTTTGTGTTTATAAATAATATTAGAATTTTATAAGGGGTAGATAAGGGTTGCAAATTATTGCAAATGTAAACATGAGATTTGTATATGATTATAGGACCAAAGGGATTCTCAAAATATCGTCACGTAGGAAAATCATCCCATCAAAAAAGAATGTAACGAGATCGACCAGACAATACTCATACTACTATAGTATCTACATCTACTACTAGTATCTTGTACACTATCTACACGAAATATTACATTATAAATATACTTTTTTGCCCCCTTTTTCCCATAAGATACCCTGTGCTAGATTATAATATGAGATTTTTTTTACAAAAAAATTGAGAAAAAATACAGTATAAAGACAAAATATCGGCGGGTAGGTTTCCTGAATTGCTTGAAAAACCAAAAAAACTTGTGTAAAGCTAACATTTGATAAAAATGTAAATTGTCTTGAAAAATTTTGAGATTTCTCTTAGCAAAAATGGAAGATTTTCACTGTGTTTTCACAAGTTTTTCAAGTCAAATTTTCAGGATTTTTAAAACAGGACTCATATTGATACACTAATTATAGAGTATAGGTAGGGTACTTGATTTAAAAAATCGATCAATTACTGATAGATACTTTGTATGTAGTTATGCCTTGATATTCGACATTGTGGAATTTTCAAAATGTCCAAGTAGATACTTTGAACCACAAGAATAAATAGAGAAGAAAATCTCAAGCCTTTGCTTTTTTTTCTCATTGCATTTTTATATTCTCATTTAAGTTCTTATATGGAAATAAATATAAGCCAAGGCTTGACGCTATTTTAATGTCCCATCTAGGCCACTACGAATAAAGAATATCTAAAAAGATTCTGATCTCTCATATCCTCACTAAAGATACGAGTATGCTTTAAAATCCAATTTTATAAAAAAGAAAATGCTCAAGATCAGATGTTTTTATTTGTACTAGATAGGTACTATTACTATGTACTTGTATAATCTACCCTTGAATCAAATTATTGTTAGTTCTTTCAATGCTTATGAATTACTCTGTAATATCAGCAGATTTTTCTACATAAGTAATAGCAAATTATATGTATGTATGTAAATACCTTGTTCAGATTCAGAATCAGAATCTCTAGGCTCTTTTCTGTGTCTCATTTTAGTAGATAAATTGAGAGCTTCTACCTGTCTCATCCAATCGAAATAAAGGTGAGAAACCATTTTTCACAAAAATCCAAAATTTTAGTTCAAAAAGTTTCAAAAGTCTATGAGCAGAAGCACAGGTACAATTCAAGTCCAGCCCACAATTCACAAGGTAAAGTAACAGGTGGGTATTTTTACCTTAGATAGCACAGGATTGGCCGAAAATTAGAACTTTCAAAGGTAACCCAAAAGGTGTATAAAATGGCTAATTTCACAATACCTTTGGTTAATTTACTTTTCAATTGAACAGGTTTAACTTTTCTTATACAAAATAGATTTCACAAAAGAAGGTTTGAAGGCTAGACCTTTACTGAGAATGGAGACAATAAAATATAAGTTTTAAAATGGTCGTCGACGAGTCACAAAAGTCAAAAAAGTTGAAAAGTTGTCACCTTCATTTTGGGTTCTCAGGTTTGGGTTTTGGATTTGGGACTTACAGGAGAAAAGGTCTAAAGGTCTTTTTCTAAGAAATCCCATTTTCCTTGCTTGGCTTCACTCACTCACGTGAAAAGGTTTACAAAATCTCCAAGACAGGTTTAAGAGATTTAGATTTAAGGACCCCTAAATCCACAAGATATCAAATTACTTCAGTATACTTGTAGTTCATACCTACTTATTAGCTCGCATTCATTAAAAATAGCAAAATAGACAAAATCTACCTACCAATCTAATTTGGTTTTTAAGGGAATGAAAAACTTTTAAATTCTAGTATTAAACCTACATGCAGAAATCTACCTTAAAAATCTTGATTTTATAGTCAAAATGAAATAATTTCACTTCAAATTTTGATTTGAAATAAATAGATTTTAGATAAATATTTGGTCTTCTGGAAGACTGTATGTTATACACAGATTAGTTGATAATATTTGATTTAAAAATATTAGTAGAGCTCTCGTAATGGTGATATTTGTCAATATACAGCCGTATTATTTGTGAGCATAAAGATAAAGGTACTTTACCAACTAATTCTGCTTATCTACTTATTATAAAGATTCAAATTTAAGACATTGATAAAGTATCGAAAAATTGAAATCTTCAAGTAAAGGGTACATACTTCTCAAGTTACTGATTACTTACTACTTACTGTACTGATTATTACAGATATTTTGTATATTAATACAAGTAGGTATCTACTATCTACCTAAATGCTTTAGGCTTTAGGTACATATAAGAATTTATAGGTAGGTATGTGTCTGTGTGACTAATCTACTGGTTAAAGTTCATACGGATATTATTTTGAATATTTTGAATAAGAAATTAATGGTTCAAATGTTTTTGTCTTATCAAAATAATACACAACTCATATACACATAACATAATATGTGAAAAGGTCAATCTGTTGGAAATTCATTTATCATTCACTTGCTTGATTCTCATTATTTTTGAGAGGTATACATACTTTTAAGTATTTACCATTATTCTACTATAGTGTAACTAAATTGACAAGTATTATGTACTGCCATACAAGTACAAGTATAAATACAAGTATGAAAGTAGAAAATCAACTGAGGCAATTGGATTAGATTGGTTCTGGACTACTGTAAATTGTAAATTGGAAGAAAACAAGATACAAGGACAAAACAAAGATTACTTTGGCTTCACACGTGCACCAATTGACTTATTCAAGTTGATATTTTAACTACACTAGGTACTTATATACTACTACTATTTAGATATTAACAAACTAGGTCTCTTACTCAGGATAAAATGTCAAAAATTTAATAAAATCAAGTTTTACAACTACAGAGTAGGTATACCTAGAGTACTCAATTCAATTTTTAAAAGATTTTTGAGTGTATAAATACTAATACAGAATACAGATATCTAACATAAATTATCGTATTATGTACCTTCATAATCATAATAACATAGGGTACTGAACATAGGGTACTGAACAAACTGATAATTGTATTTCTAATATAAGTGCCAAATTGAAATTATTTAATCCAAACAGCGATTTTTAATTCGATTAGTTTGGTTTTGGTTATACTTTAAATTTGTCAATCTGTCTAAATTTTTTAATTTGAGGAGTAGGTACTATACTTTGATAAATTATTATTTTGACATGATGTAATTCGACCATTTGCCTAGAGGATTTCTCAGGCCGAAAGGTCAGATCTCGAGTTCCTTGAGTTGTCTCTATTACCCTCCTTCTAACTTTTAACCCCCTGTCTATTAGCTACTCCTCCTCAGCTCACAGGAGAACAAAAAAAAGGTCTATAACTTGAGCTTCTTTTTGTTGTTTAAATTACAATACCTATATACGAGATATTCTAAAAGTTTCAGGTCCAAACAAAAAGTGGCCTTTGTACCTCCCAAATTCTCTTTTTTTCTCACGTCCAATTCTAACTAGATTTCTACCTAAACTAATATGGTAGCTACCTATACCTACCATTATTTATTATCACAATCCCAATACCAATATCTACGAAGAATACCCATCGAATCTTGGTGGGCGACAAGGAAAAGCCGTCGCCTTGAGGCTCTTAAAAATGAACAAAATTTCCATCTGGCCTGGTCCAAAATTAAGTCTACAAAAAATACCATATGCACATATAGCAGTAGGGTACTGTACTACAGAGTCTAGTACTAGGTACTACATTTATGCTTACAAAGCTAATTAAACTTAAGAAATCCCATTATCTCAAAAGCCCAATATCTACTTTTGAGCTTAAGGTATAGATTTAGTGAGTAATTTCGTAAAATTTTATATTTTTATGAGGTACAGTAAATGTAAAAGGTACCATAATAAGTATACCTAGTAAGGTATTTGTAATAGTAAGAATAAGTTCAAGGTACTTTTTCTTCAAATTTTAAGTCAAAATCCAATTTGAAAGGAGCTTATGAACATATCACTTATCTTGTGTTTATTTTTATGCCTAAATAAAATCAGAAATTATACTTGAGTGAATATTCATAGAATGCTTTTGCTCTATAAGGTATAAGGTATCTAGATACTACTACTGCACTATTATACCTATTGAAGTTAAGTAAATAGTAAAGTAGATATTTTCTTGAATAGAATTTTAAAATCAAACGAACCACTTGAAAGTTAAGTTTAAGTAAAGAGAGGTGTTGAATTTTCTTATACCTATAAGTATAAGTACCTTGAATGATTAAGTAATATAAAGTAGTACATAGTAAAATGTTTTTCTAGAGTAAATGAATGATTGGAGATGTTGGCTTAAAATCTCACATAAATACCCGAAATACCCGAAAGAGAGAGAAGTTGAAAAGCAGGGTAAAATAAAGTGTGGGGAAACCCATTGTTTACACTGTGAATGGTGTCTACTGTGAGGAAATATTGCAAAGAAAATTCCATTAAATTTCTTTGTAAAAGGATTTACACTAGAGTACCTGAAATAACCTCAGAAATCAGCACCGAGAGAGACTTTCAAGCGGTGAAATGAAAAATAAGGCATTTTTTTAGCTCCTTTTCTATTCAGTTAAGTAAACTTACTTTCGGCAGTAGAAAGTAAACTTGCTAAATTGAATAATATGGATTTTAAGGCAAGTGCAAAAATGTCAAAAATTTAAATAAAAATATTCAACTTGTGGGACATTGAATAGCATAAGGCTGGTTAAATGTCCCTGGCTGCTGATAAAAAAGTTTTCTAAAAAGTCTAACTGCCCTGAGAAATTGAGTCAAAAAAATAATGCTGACAAATTGAAAAAAAATTCAATTTTTTTAGCTGATTTGATTCCAGAAATTACTTACAATGTCTCAAAAATCGCAAAATAATTTTATAGGTTTTGCTCAGTTTTTTGATAGTTTTGAAGTTTGTTTTGAAATTCAAGATTTTGTACCTAACTAAAAGTACGAAAATAAAAACTTAATCAAATGGAAGAAAATTCAGATTTCAAATTGAAATTGAGATATACCTAATCGTAAGTACAGATTACAATGCCAATACTTTTATGAATATTTTCGCAATTATTATGTACCCTACTACCTAGCATATTAACTACGAAAAATTTAAAAAATTGAATTTATGGTTTTGATTTTTTGACGAATTTTTGATTTGGTTCTTTGGATAGATACTCATACTGATATTAACAATGATATTAGTAAATAAATACTTGATTTTCGAGCATTTGAAACTTTCTTCTGTTATATTAAACACATTTATTGTGTTCTATTATATACCTTTCAATACGATCTGTAGAAATCAACCTAGATTCTCAATCTGAAATACAATGTCTAACGTAATACGTTGAAAAGGTTAAAAATAATGGACTTTATTGAGTTACTGGTACATAGTACATAATCGCATAAAGGGATCAGAAAGAAATAGGGCAATATAAAAGTCTACTTTTTTGATTTTGAACGGACTTTCTCAAGGCAATTATATACTACTCGTACTATGCTATGTAGTAAGTAGTAGGTATTTCATAGAAGTAGGTGTTGATGTGAGAATCTTGTTATTGGATTTAGCTGGCAGGAGCAGGCGAACACACGAGGCAGGTGTCTATTGTTACAAAATTACACGGAAAATAAAGTGCAAGTTGATGTACATACTTGGCCGAAAAATAAAAGTAGAAAATTGTCACCTATAAAAGCACAAAGTAAAAGCTCCTCAGTAAAAGCTCCTTATCCTCAAGTAGCCATTCAATTTGGTCAAAATTTTTTGAAAACTCAAATAACTTCTTATGATAGTAGTAGAAAAAAACTCAAAATTTGATCAATTTTTGAAAGAACATTTTGAAGGAAATTCTATAAAAAAACAAAGGACAGTCACTTTTCAATTTGGAATCCTTAGGTTTGGTCCATTTACCATATTATGAAATCTCAGGCTTAAAAATTGAAAGAGACAAGATATTCTGTATTTTGATTTTAGTAACTTTTTAGCACAGAATCTCGTTTACTTATTACTTAATTGTTGATTTTGGATTTGATTATAGAGTTCTAATCTAAGCTCAAATTTTGACCTTTTTAAGCAGTTTTCTGCATTTTCTACCTATAAAATACAATTTTACGAAAATTTGTAGAATCAAAAAAGGTATTAGGTAACTTTCAAATTATTTTAATTTTTTGGGGTAAGTGAAGCTTTACTCGTAAGATTTGACTTCAATCTCCACTTATCATCTTTCCTAGATTCTGGATATTTCTCCATTTATTTTCTAACACCTCACTTAATTCTTTTCTCTTTTTTCTCATCTAAGCTAGGTATAAGGTATATTACATTTTACTAGTAGGTATAGTTGAAATTACAATTAATGTAGAGGTCGAAAGTGCGAAATCGAGTTCTTACTTTATTTTACTAGATCCTACTCTAATGGTCTCTAATTGTTCTCTCATTCACCGTCACCGTCGTCGTTTCCTCAATTGCTTTCACGACAACTCCATTGTCTTTTTTCTCACAGAAATTTCTCAAAGTACCCAAATAGTACTTGGGTAGTTAAAGTAAAATGACGATATAATTCCCCATCAAATGAACTATTTCAATCTAATTCTTGTACTGTACTAAAGAAAGGAGAATAAAAAGTAGGGACTCGAGAGCTAAATTAAAAGTAGAAATACTGAATGTATAGTGGAAGTAGTTAGGTAAGTTTTAATTTTAAAAGTTCAAATTCAAATGCACCTATTATAAATACCTTCACATCCTGACTTTTACCTTGGCCCCTATACAACTAGTATTAGAAAAAAGGGGGATTCTCCATAAAAATCGCGTTTATTATACAGAGCACAAGGTAAATAACTAGACAGTATATTACCTACCTACATAGTATAATGGGTAGAAATGTATAGTAAAAAGCTAGGAAATGAGAATTGGTTGGATTAAAACGAGTTGAGCATAAAAATTAAAGTTAATGATAATGAAAAAAGGCAATGAAATGAAAAGTCAAAGTATCTCAGAACCAGAACTAATATTGAACCTCACCAAGCTTGAAATATTATTATTATCACTGTACCTTGTCTCATCACAAAATCATCAAAAATTTAGAAAATTTCTAAAATTATACGAAAATTAGATTACCCAAATATTTTTTGATTTTCATTGGTTTTCAAAATATGATTACTCAACTATGAGCATTTAAAAATCATCTGTCAAATGCAATAAATCTTTTATTACAGAATAAAATTGTTAAAATTTCAAAAATCTAGATCGAAAACTTATTTTATCCATTAGGAATTGTTTTTTTGTATTTAAATTTTGTTCGAAACCTCAATAATCACAAATTGTTTGTCCAAGATCTTACACATTTTAGATAATTTTTGATTATTTTGACAATCTTGTATTGTAAAAATTTACAGATTTTACAAAACAATAGGAAAAATTTCTATAAGGAACGATAAAGACACGAGTACGAGTATATTAAAGTTACCAAAAACTGTAGGAATAATTTTAGTGATTCTTGGAAATTACGTGGGATTTACAGGGGCTTAGAAAAGAAAGAAATGTAGTAAGTAAGATACACTTGTACTATTACTGATACCTAGTATTACTTGTACTAGTACTAGTATCAATTGCTAAGAATATGACAAAATATGTTTTTCGGAACATCTCTCAATTTTAATCCGACCGAAAGAACCAACGGTATAACTCTTGCTTCGCTTCATTCTGCCAAAGAGAATTGTGAGAATTAAATATTAGACTCGAATAATGACTCCACTACACTAGTACTTTGTACAGTCTTAAATATACTGATAATGTTAGTATAGGGGTACTACTCTAAATGTAAAGTATCAATTGCACCAAGAATTGGGGATAAAATACATAAAAAGATAAAAGAATTAGTAAATATATTATTTCATTTTTGTATAGAGGACCAAAAACAAAAAGAAAAAAAACTCCAAAATATCATAATGACTACTCGTGTACTAGTAGTAGGTACTTAGGTTTAGTAATAAGTAAGAGTGTGAAACTTTTTCCCATCTAATCATACTTAATCTAATCTTCTAATGCTTTTTTTCATTAGCCTGGTATTGTACTATGGGTAGTTTTGTAGGGGACAAATTATGAAATGAAAAAAAAACAAAAAGAAAAAGAAAAAAAGATGCTTGCAAGATCTCTAATCTTGTCATCAAGGAACAATCATCAAAAATCAGCTTTGAAAAGAAGTAAAAAAAATTAGAAAGAATAAGATAAATTAATTATAATGCAACTACCACTACTCCTACTACTAGGTAATACCAGAGTCCTCGAGACATTTTATGAAAGAAAGGGATTTGTACAGGCAAAAAAATGTACTTTTTTCTTATTAAAAAGGGTAGGTGTTCAACTTTGAATCATTTTTATACCTTAAAAATTACGCTCAACTGATGAGAATTTCCTTAAAAATGTATTTTTAGTCAGAAAAAGGTCAGAAATGGCTTAAAAAGAGGTCAAAACTTGAACCTATAACTCTAAAATCAGAGCCAAAATTAATGAATAAACTGTAGTGGAAAGCTTACTATATATAGTTATAAAGTTTTATAAAATAAACTTGATTTTAGTATAAAAATTGTCCTAAAAATAGTTCCGATCTTACCCCCTTCTCTTTTAGGTTTTTTTTTTGTAGAATTTGCTTATTGCTTAGTTGGCATAAAGTAAAAGTATAGTACAATTAAATATAAAGTAAAAAATCCTCACCGAATCGTAAGTAATCTTAAGTAATTTTTCATCTTTTGTCCAAAAATATAAATTTTTAAAAGGGAATTTTGCCTGTCATATCATTGTATGTGTAGCTGGTTAGAATTAGAATTACTTTGCATTTGAATTTCGAGATATAAAAGTTGGCCTTTTGAGCTTTTAAAACTGATAAATAAATCATCTAGTAATAAGTTAAGTTAACTCTCTAAAAATTTTACAAAATCTTGAGATTCAGGTCAGTTACTATTCACTATTCACGCCAAGTGGATAGAGCCACAAGAAATCATCATAATTCAATTCAACTAGTATTATTATTGCATACTATAGTATATGTATATTTTATAGTATTACAAATAAGATGGATTCTACTTCATTTTTTCCCTACTGATGATCTCAAAGGATAATATACATGAGAATGGAGCCCTTTGAGAGTGAAATACATAGGATATCTACATATAAATGCAATTTACTTATCCTAATACTTACTCTATTCTATCTGTACAGATATTTTGTATCAAATTACTTTTACTACTGAACTACTGATATTTACGTACTTACTATTTCTCGAAATATTTCTTGGAGAAATAAGCTTAAGTGAATGTGTCTGGATCAGAAAGTGAAATCTTTTTCTTTCTTTTTTTTTGCCTTTTTATAAATGCACCAAAGTTTCTCTTGCATACAAATGATGATGTTTTCTTGTGGATAGTTTTAATTGGATCTTATATATATAGTATAGTATATAGTTCAAATCTGCATTTGCTTTTGGATTTGAAATTTGTAGGCGGAGAAAGCTTGAAAAAATCCCTTGCCTTGACTTGAAATCTCTCCTTATAAAAGACCAAAAGAAACTCATTTCCAATTGAATTAGATATTAGAATAGACCACAAAGTAAAGTAGTGAGATTTGAAAAAAATACATTTGATCAAATAGCAAAAAATTTGATCAAAACCATTTTTTAATTTTGAAATAAATAAATAGAGTAAATTGAAATACTGTGGGTTTCGAGTCGAGGAGGTTGTAACTACAAGAAATTTTAATAATAACCACTTTGACACATTTGAAATCCAAACGGTGTATCGGGAAGTTTTTTGAAATTTATCGAATTTTTTAAAATATTAAATTTTTGTGGGTCGCGGTCAAAATCGTAGCTGCGAATATCCTAACATACCAAAATCCCATCTGACCGAAATCCTACCTAACCAAAATCCTACCGACCGAAATCCTACCTAAACTAAAATCCCATCTATCCCATCTAAATATATACCCATCTGGCTTTTTCAAACCTCAATTTTCAAACCTCAAGCTGACCAATTTTGGTCAATTTTGAAAAACATTGCATATTAAAAACCTCAAAAATTGAAAATTTTGACAAAATTTTGAATTTTCGTCAGATTCAAAATATATGTAACTCATATTTATACTCTAATGAATACATATATATTAAGATTTAATTGAGATTAGATTTAGATGGGATTTTAGTTTAGGTAGGATTTCAGTCGGTAGGATTTTGGCTAGGTAGGATTTCGGTTAGATGGGATTTTGGAGGTAGGATTTTGGTATGTTAGGATTTTGGCAGCTAGGATTTTTACCTAGAGCCAATTTATGTATACCCTTGTACCCTTTTAGCAATTTTTAGCTTAATTACAGATTAGAGTAGAACCTAATTATAAGTTTAGAAAGATTTGATACATAAGTAGCTTTGATTGAAGAAAAAATTGCCTTTTCTATCATGAAATTCAATCTATACGAAAATTTACTTAATTTCTTCCTCTGTCTTACAATAAATGAAATTGCTAATCATAAGTATACTATATACTGGTATATGAGACAATAGTTCAAGAACTTTAGGTAGTTGAAAAATACCGAGATTATCCTAAACCTTTTTTAATTTAGACATTTTGAATTTTACAAAATGTCCTGTATATTTATGTATATTTACTGATTTAGACACAACTTTCAGGGTAACTCAACTAGTCTTTTTTCAAATTTCAATCCAGATTCATTATTAGAATTAGTAGGGCAGAAGGCAGGCAGAATGCTTTTCAGATAACTTTATTTTTACCATTTTACAGGCAATAAGGCGTACCTCTATGAGTATTTTAAGCTAAATAAACTTTTTCACTTTTAACTTTACTTTTTACTTTTACCATTCTATCTGCATCTATACGAGTACTACTGATACTATTAGTATTTCTCTAATTTGGGGCTAGAAAGTCCTCCAAATGTCTCTGTGTAATTAAAAATAAAGAAAAAGATCATCTAGAATCACAAGGGAGGATGTTTGAAGTAATTAAATTATTCCTAGTAGTGCCTACTAGTACTACTAATAATGCTTTATAAAATACCTAAACTTGTATTATTACTACAAAATTTAATATTCCCTTTTATGAAAAAGAAATTAAAAAGTTCCAAAACCACAAAGATCCCTTCAGCACCTTTTTATACTCTGAATTCAGAATTAATTCATTTTAGAACCCAACTACAGAAGAATACTTTGATTGACATGTTTATAATGAACGAATTCTCATTTTTTTACACTTTTTTTAACTTACAAAAGGTCAGAAACCTTTGAATTTTGAATAATTTTTTACTTTACACTTACACAATACACCAGGGACAATAGACATGGTATAGAAAGAAGAGATAAAGTTTATCAAATTTTCATAACGTGTCAATCAAACAGATACTCTATTAACCTTTGGAAATCTTTTGACAAGATTTTTGATTGCTTTTTTTCTTTGATTTTAATATGCAAAATTTGGGGTTTTTTCATGAAAAAAATGCAAATAATTTACATAATATTCTACTTTTATATCGAAAATTGAGTTGAGTGACATCACCTAGAGCCTGTGATTTGAATTTGAGACTCTCTTTTTACAACCTGTCTATCTATTTTAAACAAAATAAAATACATTTTTGAACCAAAAAGTTGACATTTCATCAGATTTCTAAATCTCAATTTTACAGTATTGCAATTCTGTATTTACAGATATTCAGAATATGATAAGTTAGAATGATATGCTGACTATTATTCATACTTGATCCCATTTATTTTCTCAATCTATCATTTTTCTACTCGATCTCTTTCTTGTCACAATGATAGAAATTCATCTATTTAATAAAATACAGAATACTTGTACTACTCGTACAAGTGCTCTAAAATGAGCAAATAGAGCATCAAAAAGAGAAATACAGGATATAAAATAATAATTTTATTTTTCTAACTACATATCAGTACATAGTATAGTAATAGTAATATAAAGCTCATTCAATTTGTCCCTGTACAAGGATTCGAACCGAAAAAACATTATGTTCATTATGATAGTAGTAATTAAGCCGACTCTTTATACCCATTACAGTATTATTGTATTAAATTAAGGTCCACCAACCCAAAAGAACACATCTTTGTCTTATAAATTTGACTTCTTGAGTTAGTCTTGAGAACCAAGAGATTTTTTCAAAGGGGAGGAAAAGATAGTGAAATTTGTAGGGGAAGTAATAATACAGGATATTAGTAGTATCGTAGGTAGTAGGTAGAGTATCTGTATCTGTATAGTAGTATTTGTAAGTACTTAAGACTTGAGGAACTCGAGTTTTTCTTGACTTGAAATTCGAAATCGAGAGAGCGAAACGAGTCAAATAACTATACAAGTAAATCCTCAAGCTCAAGAAAGCGAAAAACTAAAGAGAGTACTTAGCTAGAGCTATCCATTCCATTTATGAACCTTTTCCCAATGACATCTTGTCAAACACAATATCTAGCCTAGCAGTACCTATATAACATGACATTAAATAAATAATATTATGTAATAATTGTATTCAAAATGACATTATAAATATAGTTTTTTTTTACCAAAATATCAAAAAAAATTTAAAAACTGATTAGATCAGATTATTAAAATCTTGACAAAATAAATAATTACAGTAGATAAGTAGTAAAAAGTGAACTTGCGATATAATATTGAGCATATTGAGACAAATTATATCACATTCTTTCGATTACATTATAGATTCAAGGAATTTACAAGTTATAAAAAAATTTATATACAGAATAGGTTGGAACTAATAGATAAGTAATGTATGGAAGATATATAATACAGCAGTACCTATTTTAAATGAAAAGCCAAAACTTTTTTAACCTTCTTAAATTTGAACCAAATTGAAATTTAGTTCATTCATAAATTTCTTTATTTTATAGATTGTTACTAATTTTGAATTGAAATTAGTGTACCTACATTAGAATTAAAGACTAGTTTGATTTTGTATTTTGTCATTTTTCACTTGGTATTTTTGTTAGTAAACCCTTACTTGATGGTAAAGCAAAGTCATTATCATTCGTCCGAGAGAATTATATACTCAAAAATAAGGCACAAAAAAGATCAAGAATACTTCTACTCGTAGATACTTGTAGGTACTTTTATAGATAAAAGTCGACTCGACTCGTAGGTGCTCAATTAATTTGTGGAAATATCATAAAAGTTGATCTGGCTGTCAGCTCTGAGAACTTTGTAAATTTTTCACTTTCTCCTTACTACTTCACTACTTACCTAATTCCTTTTAAATTCTTTTAATTTGCTTCCATTATTCCCTATTTACTTAAGCCCTCACCCTTTTTTTAATTTACTTTTTACTTATTCTTATGGCTTTTCTATGGCCTATTTACTCCTATATACAGAGTATTTAACCTTATACATACATTATTAGTACCATGTAATGTAGTACCTACTAATGCTACCTAAAATGAGAACAATTGTATCATTTTGAGACTTTTCCAGAGTTTTTCGGTGTAATGGGGCCTTTTTAAGCTTTTCTGCTCTTTGAATACCGGCCATTGTGACATTTGGCATTAGCCTAGGATCTAATTGTATGTGATTTTACTTTTAAAACTCACTTTTAAATAACTTACCCAGTATACTACCTACTATTACAGATAGTTCAAGTACCACTTTTACTTTTTATTTTATTAGTATTTTACTTTTGGTTGATAAAATAGGGAAATTACTACATCAGTAGTCAGTACCTACATAGTAGTAATTTGAATTTGAATTCACTATTATATAGCTCATTTAATTCTTATTGAAAATCCTCGAGTCCTCGGCATTTCCCAAACTTTGAGAAAAACTCGAAACTTTTACTTTTAAGGTTGACAAATAGAAAAATTTGTCAAGTTAACCGTAAATTTGATGGGTAAATGGTAATCTCAAGTCTCAAAAAGTGTAACCCAATTATACCCTAATGTAAGTTTGCATAAAATTAGATAGAAATTAGAATGGTATTTTTTTCTTTTTACTATATAGATACTACTATAAACCATAAGAAATTTGGAGCAGGGGAAAGTACAAAAAAAATTTGAGCATTTGAATAAATGTTTGTAAAGTTTTTGAAAGAAAAATAAATGTATTCAAATAGCTCTTGAATACATATAGAATACGAGTAAAACTCGTAATTTCTGGTAATTTTTCACACTGACACTTCTTGTTTCCTATTTCCTACATAGTACTATGCTAGTCCTGATGATTTTTTTCGCTATTTAAAAAGTCCATTATAATCCCAGTATATGCATAATGTAAGATTTTGAAAAAAGTGCAAAAGAATTGTATAATTTGGAGCTTGGAGTTTGGGGGGGAAGTTTGGAATAATAGGCTGAGATAATTGCTGTAATAGAAAAAATTAACAAGATTCTTTTTCGAGGGCGATGAGACAAAATTTATTAAACAAGATTAAAAATTAATTCCATTTCTTTCTACCCTCATACTAGTATAGTATATAGTAGTAAGGTATACCTAAACTGTATTTTATTATTAGCTCAATTGAATCTTTTTTAAGAAATAAAAAACTACCTACTATCCTTTAGTATTTACTACTGGTATGTATGTACTTGTGTATTGAAATAGAGCATGAAAAGGTGTTTAAGAGATGAGGAAAAAAGATCGTAAAGAAGTCTAGAATCAAATCAAATAAAATAAATTGCCAAAATTAACACCAATACCGAGTGCCTTCTACTAATATAAGTACCTAGGTATACTAAATAGGAAAAGGTGTAGTTTTAAAAAGCAATAACATAACTTCATATGTTTAAACTTAAGGGGAAATAAATGACTTTAAGTTCTTTCAACACTTTACAATACTTAAATATTCACTTAAACAAGTAAACATTCACTATTTTATAAAAAATTTCAAAAAATTTCAAAATATCAAATACCCAATTAATTAAGTTTGAAAATAAAATTACATATAAATCCAAATTGTATCTAATTTTGTATTTTGAAATCAAATTTGTCCAATTGTAAAAATGAATGGGTTTTAATCTCAAAAAAAAAATTTCTTGTTATATAATTTCCAATTAGGTTACAGCGTAGCTCTAATGATATGCAAAATGTTCATCAGACCTCTATACTCTACATCAGAAGTTCAACTCAACTCTCAACCTTTAGTTTCTCAATATTTTGAGTAAAATTCTCACCCAGCTAATGGTAAGTATGAAATTTTGAACCAAAATTTTTAAGGCCATGAAATCAATAGATAAGTTTGTAGGATTTTGATTTAAAATTACTTCTGCAGTTGATAAATTTTGAGATCAAAGAAATGGGTGAGATTTTTTAAAACCACGGTGAAGATTGGAAATTCCGAGATAGCCAATCTACTCAGTTTTTTATGCTGGTTCCGAATCCACAAACATTTCTTCGGGCACTCGTCCCGTTCCCGAGATAATTGAGGTCAAAGATCAAATATTGAAATCTTAAAAAATTCATATCTCGGCATCTATGTGAGTTAGAGACTAATCTAACACATCATTAGAAAGGTCTCAACGAGTACTACAAGATGGCCTAGGTCATTGACCTGAAAGGTCAAAGGTCAAGGGTCAAAAAATTAA
>JAQIXA010000840.1:0-33419 GCA_034699045.1 Nanhermannia cf. coronata Gr-Ori-00579
AGACAATATGAATGGTTTGCGTATAATGCTTTAGATTTTTAAGTCTGAGCATTAAGCCATTCCGCCAAGCTTGCCACTACCTGATCTGTTAGTGCAATTGCAAATGTAAATTGCAAATTGCAATGCATAAAGGAATTTTTACAAAGTCATCGAATTAATATTAATATTATGTAAAAGTTCTATTCTAGTACAGAATAGTAAGGTAAAGTAGTTGAGGTACTTACTTAAGCATGGTACCTACCTAGGTTCAAACTTGAGAATTTTTGAAGCACATTATTATCTATAAATGTCTTATCAAGTGCTTAAACTATACCTAATAAAAAACTCGAATTTTTTATTTTTTGCAAAATGATGTATGCACATTTGAAGTTTAAATATTTATTATTATGAGCCAAATCGGTCATTGACGTACTTATACATAATATAGTACAACATACAGCAGTTAAATATACCTTGCACTTGGCTTTATTAAAAATGTATAGTACTACCATTATAATACTATTGTATTTATAGCTTATTCTTATAAATATTTTTGTTGATTTACCTAACCTTACCCTTTGTTTTATTTTATGCTAAAGACCTTTATTCTGTATAGGTATATTAAACTTGCTTTTTAAACATTTTCAATTTATCAAAACTTATAGTTGTGTCGATTACTCTATGGATAATCTTAACTTTTTAATAAGTATCGATTTTTTCGATATAGATAGGTAATATGGTACTATAGGTAATAAGTAATAAGGATGTGACATTTAGCGAAAAATTGAAAATTTATAAATTCTTTCTTATCTATAGGAAATATCAAGTATTTTAAGTTAGTTTATTTATCATTTGTTATTAGTTGGTTCCTTAATAGTTTCCAGTATAATCTTGACAAGTTGACATGTGACATGTGGCTCAGACAGTCTATTTATCTTGAAACTTACTATTATACAGTATAGTAGTACTAGTAAGTACCTTAGTTGACTATATCTTCACTAGGCTAAAGAATTCATATTAGATTTAATCAATTTGTCATAAGCCTTTTATAACTTTTAAACTACTTACAAGTACTAGAACTAGGACTAGAACATTTTTAAGTCAATAAATTTAAGAAAATTATAAGAAAATGCCTACCTTTATTATATAGGTAGGTAGGGTACTACCTGTTTATTCAAAGCAATTTACAAAAAATAGGTAAAATTTCAAAAACCAACTTTGATAGAAAATTTTTGAACATTTTATGATTACTAAGATGCAAAAGGCAGTAAACTACCTTTATAAATTTCTTATGGTTAGAATTAGAATTGACTGTAGTAAATGCTAATTATTACTGAAAGTAAATACTTTAGAAATCATCTTCCAATAAACACGGAGAAATTCAAACTGATTTTGAAAAATTTGAGAATTTTTCGCCTAATTACTAGTATTCTTAAAGAGTAGCAAATTGTCCATTTACTAAATGGATTTCCTTCTAATACCAGTTAGTACCCAAGTATTTTAACTAGGTAATCTAAAGTACCTCGATGTTTGATAGCCCTACGAGTAGATAAAAGTTTCAATTTGAAATTTATTTTTTATAAAATTAATTCTATTTTTTGCTTCAACTATAACTTCTCTAGACTCTAGAGAGATCAATTACAAATGCGGATTTTTGTAAAAATTTGTATTACCTACCTATATATAGGGTACTCTAGGCTTTTTTTTAACTAATAAATGGATAGGGCCATTCGCACAATACGTGGTTCGCCATATAAATGGTTGAATTTCAATCAAATTGAATCACACTTTTAAAGTATCAAAGTACCCTACTATACCTATAGGCATTAAGTATATACTATATTTTTTTTACAGGATATCGAAATAAATTGTTTCAAATTTAAAATTCCAAGCTTTAAAAGCCTTCACATTACTAGTAGGCACTATGTATAGTACATGTAGATATTATAGGTACTAGGAATATATTGTAATTTTTGTTTGCGTGTTTGTATTTTATTTTTATACTTACTACCAGTACAAAACGAGCATTTCAATTCTTTCTCTTATCAATATTTCCAGATATTTCAGTCCATTAAACCGATCACAGTTGGACTCTCTATCGATCTAAATTCTGAATTCTAAATTTTGAATGTTCAGAAGAAAAAGCGGAACTACAAATCCATTTTTTTTTACCCCTTTCAATTAACTCAACCTTTTAGTAAATTCATTATTACTGAACTGACTAATAAAAAGCATTTTGTATTCACTTTTTTAGACCATTTAAAAGGCACTTTTCTACAATTTAGCGAAAAAATTTAATGATTTATAGGTAATTTAGGTGATTTCACTAATTTCACTATTAGTAGTAGTATTGCATGTATTGTTCTGTATTTTACACAAATACCCGAAATTATCTTTATAGCAGGTATGGTACCAAGATATCTAAATATAAGTATCTGCAATATTTCTAAATTTTGTCTAGATTGAACCAAATTTTGTCATTCATATAGACATTTATAGTTAAATCCATCATAAATAAGTAGATAAGATACCTATACCTAATTGAATTTTAGGTTTCAGAAAAATTACTGTATTCAACTCAGAAAAACTAGATCAAAATAAGAAATGCAATGTATGAAGTTAAATCTAGTTTTTAAGAGATGAACTAAATACCTTATTCTTACTTATATGACAATCATAATATACATTATTTTGTACCTACTAGTAGTTTTGAAAATTCGTATCCTATCACTTACAACGGATGCCCGCTAAAACATAGCAAGTCTTTTTATAGAAACATAGTGATAGTGACAAAAAATCGCAAAATATTGTTTCGTTAAAAAATAGAAAGACAAAATATGGCAAGTATAAAATATTGTAATTTTAAATATTGCAAATAAAAATAGATATTCGCCCCATATATTGTCTTTATAAATAAGACATATTATAGCTAAAGGTAAGATGCGATATATTTTACACGATTATATCGTGTATATCTAAAATATCCCAATATTTTAGTTTACAGAAAAACATAACTACAGATAGTATTTTATTAAAAATTCAATTTTGAGGACTGTTGTAAACCTAGTTGACCTATAGTCTGAACTGAATTTTAAAAATTTAGATTTTCCGTTCCCAATGTGTTATGTTATAGTTATGATACTACCACATTTCAAATGATTACTACTATAGTATAGTATGTATTGATAATTTTCATTCAAAGTTATAGTTAGTTACATAATAAGCAGAAATAGTCAATGAAAAGTAATTGAATTAACCCGTTCTAATAGTAGATACTTTGTAGATACTTTGAATGGAAATTATCATTAATACTAAGGATAAGTAAAATACTGATATTATAAACATAAGTAGATGAGATTTTGTACTTACTTATTACCATATTTATTAACCGGATGTTCAACACAAACATTTCCAGTTTACAGATTTCGGTTTTATTTTACATATCCGAGTTCTACCAGAAGTACAAACTATAGATATGTATTAGAGTTAGTATCCAGTATACATATTTGTAAAACAAATCGTAAAAAAGTAAACACAAATACTATAAGTAACCTAGTACTTTAGACTTTAGATATTCAAAATAAAAGATTTCATTGTTCCCTTCTTCTTTGAATCCTTGAATAATAATATGGTTTCCTATAAAGATAAAAAAGTCTTGAAAAATCTCAAAAAATGCTGAGGACTTGAGAATAAAAGGCTGAATAAAAATATTTATTGTACTATTCTCTTATTTCACTTTTTTTCTACTTTTTTGGCTCCTTTTAAATGAAGCTTTTTTTTAGATCTATCTGGTGCGTGTTACACTCTGGTGCGTGTATATAGTACTTTACTATAAGTAGGGTACTGAAAGACCTTAGATAAGATTTTTTTTCAATTCTTTCATCGGTAATTGTTATATACTGGTACTGGTGAAAGTTGAGAGGCAAAAGAAAGAAAGCAAAAGAGACAAATAAATAAAAAAAGAGGCGGAAATTCTACTCGAACATAAACTTTTTTGGACTTTTTTTTTCGACCAAAATACAGAGTAACTATTGTAATGGAGTAAGGGCGGACTTGTACTTTGGGAGCAGTATTTCAAAGGGAAATTTATATTAAAATGTATCTTTTTTAGTTGGAGCAAAAAAAAGTTTAATTTATACTTGAAAGATCTCGAAAACATAAAACATCTCGTGTCCAAAACATGGAATTTGAGCAAAAAATTGTTGAAATTTGAATATTTTAAAAACAGATTTTTGCTCGAGTCGTAGTACTCGTATCGTATCTCATTATTTTACATTTGAGTTCTACCATAAGAAAAGAAGTTTACATAAAATAAATTAACTCCATTTAGCCAAAATTTGGTCAAAATTTGCTTAAAAAACTTACGCTAAAGATGACTTTCTTGTTTAAAAATTCTAATATTTTAAATTGTGTCTTAATTGATCTATAAAAGCTATAAGGTAGGTACTTATGTATAAATCTGCAAAGTATAGATACGAGTATTGGCATAAGATTTTGAATATTTTTTTGGATAGATTTGTTGTATAGATTTGTCCTTAGAATCGTTTTAAATACTATAAGTAGGGTCATAGTATATCAATATAACTAATAATATTAATAAGTAATAAGTAATAATATTGATATACTATGGTAGGGTGCTACTAGTACTTATAGTATTAAAAACTTAAAAATGATCTATTTCTATTTCTACTTTCAATAAAAACTCTATAATAATAACCTATCTACTCTAGATAATCAGTAGTCGAGATTTTGCAAAACTTGTCAAGATTTGAAATCTAAGAATATGGAATTGTAATGTAAGTAGGTACTGGTTTCAAATTTTTACAAAATCGGATGTTTTTTCACATGTTCTTAGCATATTCTTAGAAGACCCTAAATTCTGTGTTTTTGTTTAATTTGAGAGTTCATTTACCATAAAAGTCAAACTTAAACACATGTATAGGTACCTACTTAAAACTCAAATGATATTCTATAGTATCATGTATAAGTAGTACTGACTAATTGTAAGATTGTATATTTATCTCTAAAAAGTTTTATTTACTCATCAAAATATCATTTTTAAGATTTCCAGATACCCTATACCTAGTATAGGTAGATATAACATTTCCATTTTATGTCTTACTTTTTCAAACCATTTTGTAAGAAAGGCTTAAACTTTTTTTTATCTTTCTCAACTCAATCTTGCTCTACTTGGTCCAATTGCCTATTTGTATCGATTATTGATTGTTTTATGTGTACAAAAGTTTTATTTTTGTGATCTTCAAGACAATTTGATCCTTCGAACAATCCTATCCGTATTATCCTATTCTATTGTATATGGTATGGTATATAATTCAATTAAATCCAACCTCCCATTTTGATTGAATTACACGATAGATAGACAAATAAAATTACATTTTTTTCAATCTGAACTTTTGAACCATATACCTATCTAGTATGTACAAGCAGCTAGGCTCTTATATATAGGTGTATGGGATACATTAGTGCTTTCTAGTGCCTGCACTTTTTGTCAATATTTTATTTTATTTATTTAACCCTATGAGTACTTACAAAAAAGCCAATTTGCCATTTAGAAAACACCTCAAATTCAAGTACTAAAAGTGTGCAAATATCCAGTCTTATAAAAGATTCAAAAGACATAAAAGTGCCTAGTATTGATTTTGTCCATAGTACAATACCAGTATTAGTATGTATGCAAATGCAAATGTATTTACACAAAAGTTAATTTGCCTATGCTGATATGGATATCATTATAGTGCTACTTTAGTAATGTAATAAAAGTACATACTATATGCACCTTTTATCGAATCAAATTTAGATTTCAGTCAGTCAGTGAAATATGGTATAGTTTAACCCGACCATAAATTTCAGGACCTGAAGACTGGAAATGCAAAATCCAGACTTGGAAATAATTGGATATAAATACTCCATTTGAGCAAGTAAAGTGATATTTAGAGTAGAAAATTTTAGCATAGATCCTGGCTTAGCAAGATTCTATATTTTAACTAAAAAATCCGTATAATCGAAATAATTTTACTTTCCAGAATTAGAATTTTTATCCAATCCCCATAATCTCCATTTTTCTTGATATTTCTCACTTTTTTGGACAATTTTTCCAGCCTTTTAAACGATCACAAAAAGTGAACAAAAAACAGAAAGGTAAATGAAATCATCCATTTTTTCTAATCTTTGTAAATGATGTTGAAGATTGCAAAAGCAGATTGGCAAGCTTGACTTGACCATAAGCATAAGCAAGTATTTAGGCATATAAAAGAGAGAAAAAAATAAAAATCTTATCGCGTGCCACAGTGCCTGAGATTTACTACTGGGCTAACATTCCATCTCAGTTTGTGGACACAAAAGTATAAAAAATCTGTGAAGGGGTCATTTGATACTTCATTGTCAACTTCACCATCAGATTTGAAACTAACTTCTTTTATTTCCTATCTCTAGAATATAGGTAGTTTTTTTTCTCATACTGTTATGTAATGTAATGTAATGGTAATGGTTTGACTCTATGTAACAAATCCTACTCTTAAGATCAAAGATAAAAATTTCGAGACAGTGAGTCTCATGTCCATTCAAGTTACTTTGAAACTGAGCTGAGAACTGTGATCTGTGATATGTAGGTATGTTACAACTTACTACAATCTCTCTACTACTAGTAATAGTAATAGTATCAGTATCTGTATACTTATACAATATGGCCAAAACCCAAAAAATGGTGCCAAAACTGCTGGAGTTCAAACATTTTTTCTCGACTTTTCTAATAAAGAAAGAATTAAATGGGTCTAGCTACATAATATTCGGATAACTAACTAACTATAACCTCAGTAGATAAGAATTGTCAAATCTGTCTCATGGACATAGACAAAAATATCAAAAAATCGAGAAATTTAAGCTAAATATCTCAACTTTTATAGAATTTCGGTAAGTATTCGAACAAATTTTTAAAGATTTGAAAATAAATATACCAAGAATCTAATCTCATATGTTTGAGGATTTTTTGGTCGAAAGTAGGAACTGGTCAAATGAAATGAACCAACACAAAACTTGATACAAAAATACCAAAAACTCGATCAATGTTTGCTCTTTCGGAATCAAGTTTTAATAATTTTATTTAAAATCTTGTGTTTTTTATCAATAAATTCGAAATTTTTTGATATTTTTGCATTTACTTACCCTTAGATAGGTGTATCTAGTAGTATCTACTAACAGTAATCTAAGTAGTAATCTATGTAGGTAAATAGTTTTGCTTCAAGTTAAGTAGTTTTGTAAGAAATAAAGCGTAAGATATAAAGCTTCAACTTTATCGAAAAATTCTCAAGTTTGCAATGAAATGAGTGAAACAAAATCTCTCAAATAATATCATTAATTTATCCAAGTTCAGGTTTATCTTCAACATCTTACCCTAAGACTTAAGACTGTCATCCTGATTTAATTTAATTCTACCCATCTGCATGTATAGGCAAGTACTTTTAATATACAAGAGCCAAGTTTTCGAGTAAAATCTCATAATTTTTGAAAAATTAATTGAGTTTTTGCCCTATAGACTTATCTTCTCACCACCTTTTTTGTCGAGCGAGTCGAGTCGAAGCGAGTCTTATGAGTAAATGAGTAATTTTATGAAAATTAAATAAGGACTTTATTCATACAACCAAACCCCTTTAAATATCCACTATACTAGTACTAGTATCGTACATATGATATAGTGTTCCTACGAGAAATGTACATAATTTATAAAAAGTAGATTTTATACTTGCCTTAAGTAGATTTATAATGTAATATAATTTTATTTTCTTGTTTTTCAAACCTGTGTTTTGCACAGATAAACACTCTATTATTCATTTAGGAAATTAAAGGTAAATAAAAAGGGATTTCTCATATCTAGAAAGCTTGACATTTCATTCAGAAATTTAAAAATTCGACAAAAATTTGAGAAAATATGAAGCTTAGTAATCGGTAGAACACATAAAGCTTCATATATCTATAGTCGGAGAAAATCACAGTTAAGTAGAACCTTGAAATCAGTATCTTTCGTGACTTTTAAAAGTATTTTTTGCCGAAATGTATGCCAAATTTGAGAGAAATCGATCAAAATTCTGCAAAATAGCAGAAATTCTTAAAAATTCCTAAATAGTATACGAATTATTCAGTATTTCTTGAGGTAGAAAATCGAATCCTAGATGTGTGTTAAGTCTAGTCTAAATATATTTCAAGATAGGACAGAAATTTGTGGGATTTTAAGACTTTATTTGTGTTAATGAATGCGAGCTACAAAAATGAGTAAAAGTGTTCTCATCTAATGAATACCTATAATAATAAACTTTTTTTGGACTTGGTAAAGAAGTATCAAGTCCGGTTTTACTTTTTACTTGTGTAGGTATTACGTATACCTCATAAGATATTTAAGTATTGGTCTCTTCTAATGGGTGAGGCTAAAAATGTGAGAAAAATATTTCGAAAAAGAGGAGTTTTGAAAGAAAAAAAAAAGTTTTTCAAACAAGTTGAGATCCCAGGCAGGACCAAATGAGAATATCCCAAGAGAAGAGAAGGAAAGACCGGTCGATCAAGTTAATTTTATTCTCAAGTACATAAGTAAATGTACAAAAAGATCATTTACAAATTTTACAATTGGTCATTTTAGTTCATACTTATTGGATTTTATTTTATAAGTAAATTGCTATACGAAACTTGCAAATGAAGACTTGAAGCGATACTTTAACATAGTTTATTTTTATTGGTAATTGAGTCAAATGAACTAACTAAGCCCAAAATTTTCTCAAATCTCGAAAAATAAGTACCCTACTATATCCAATGAATATTAAAAGTATCAAAAACATCAAGTTTACATTTCACAAAACCAGTGCTTTAGAAATTCTACTACTAGAAGCTATGTAGTTTCAAAACCTATACTATTTTTAAACTTACGATTAGATAAAGGTAAGAGAATAGTAGAATTTTGATATTTTTTTTCTGACAAAATCTTGTAAGAACTCCATAAAACCTCAAATTTCAAAATTTACAAATCAACAAACATCAAAGAATGAGTTAAATATATCTAATCTTAAAAAATGACAAAATTATAATCATTGTTAGATTTTTCGGAATAAAATTTTGCTAAATACTCGTATTTTACTGATATCTATATCTAAAAATTACTACAAATTTCTATGTACCATCTACAAAGCAAAGTAAAAAAAAAATTGACAAAAATTTGAAACTGTGACCAAATTTCTAAAGGGCAATTATGTAGTATACACATTTGTTGTGCGATCGAAGCGAGCAAAAATTATATTTAAGTTTAAGTGGTTCTACTCGTAGAGGTTATCGATACGGAGACTCCGAATATGACATCCATTTAACCAAGAAAATTGGCCTTTAACCCCGAAAAATGGGGCAACTTGTGATGTCTCCATTGCTTTGCTCGCACAATTAATAATCAACTTCTAGTGAGTTGATTAAAGCCTAGTATCGTAGATATACATATAGATTCTTACTATTAATACGCAAATCCAAAATTTGAACGGATATTTTTGTAAATTATATACCAAAAGATTTTGATCAAAAATTTGCTCAAAAGTATTTTTCATAGTTATAGTATTTGTCCTCAATATAAACCAAGATTTTTCAATCATTATTTTCAGTTAAAATACTAGATATTGAATCGGTGAATAATTTGATTTTTTGTAGGGTACCCTACTTAATTTGGTCATAATAGTTGACTTAAGGGTTTCTGACATGGTCTAAAATTCTTACCTTAATGTTCAACTTCAAGTTTCAAGTATGTACATAAAAACCAGATATTATAGGATTTAAATGAGAGAATAAATATACCTTAGGTATTTAGCCCTGTAAGTCCTTAAAAGGACCCACGAAGAACCCTGAGGATCTTAAAAAATTAAAAAATCCAGTCCAGCCAGTCTATTTAGACAAATACACCTTTTTTTCTCCAGAGTTGTTTCTCCTTATTCAGAATTTTAGAGAAAAAATTTCCATCCAAATCTAATAAAATATGTATATTACAGTATACGCTTAATCTGTTGTACAAGTACAAGTTGTATACTTATTTTTCAAGAATTCAAGATTTTTAGTATTAGCTTAAATTTAAATCTCACTTTCAGACCAAATCCATGATTTTGCTTTAAGGGTTCTGGTTAAAGGTTTTTTTGGATAATTTGAAAAAAACTTGTCCTATCTGTAAGTCTCACCTATAGGTATGTAAGCTATCTGGTTAACCCGCATTCCAACAGAATAATGGTTGACATTTGGGGCGTTTTATTTCCTTAAAAAGAGCTATTACATAATACTCAAACTACTACTATGTACCTATGTATTATGCATAAATATTATTTTTTGAAGAATAGCAAAGGGTGGCAATTCAATATGAATTACATTCGAATTATGATTTTAGTCAAAACTTGAGTCAAAATACAACTGGTCATGTTCGAATCTGTTTAAAAATGTCAAAAAATTGTAAAATTACAACTGTCAGTCCAAAATCTTTGAGAATTTAAACGACAAAATCAGCCGTAAATTTCGAAATCGACCTACCTTACTTACCTTACCTATAATTTAATTTGAAAACTTTCCTAATCCAATAATATGTATATATCCTACATATTTTTACTAGTTTTTGATTCTAAAATCAACAATATTTTTTGAAATTGATTAAAAATTCTGAGGTTTAACTTGACCAGTACTTTGTATTTGTAGTAGAGCTGCTTGCAAAACAATTAAAATGGATACTAGCCAGAGTTTTTCAAACAAAATTTTGCAAAATTCATAATTGTTCTTTCGACCATATGTGCTCTATGTAATCGTAATTCTATGATAAATTTTAGCTACATTATAAAACACAAAAAGTGACCAACATGTTTCCCCGCAGAAAGTAGATAAAGGCAATTAAAATCTCTTTTGATGAAATTAAATTAAAACAATCCTTTGATATCTCCATTTGCTTCAAACAAATGGATAAAAAACAACTTTATTTTAAAGGGTATCATTATACATAGTACTAATAGTAACTAGTAGGTACTTTGCTAATACTATCTATATTATCTACATTATTACATGAAAATGCAAACTTGTAAACTATAGAACTATGGCCAAAGTTTTTATAGTAAGTAAAAAAAAAGTTGGCTCTTTGGCACTAACTATACATTTACAAAGTATATGAGATTTTACTCACCACCAGACCAGAAGAAAGCAAAAAAAAAGGCAAAAAAAACCAAGTCTAAAATTCGGATCTAGTCGGGTAATAAGTATTATGTATAAGGAGAGATAAGGATAGAAAAATACTGCATTGCAACTAAACTCTAGACTTTGCACCATTCTATATACGATATATCACTAGTCCTATGTATATATGTATGCATGTAGCAGGTATTAGTACTACAGTAGTAACTTGCATTCAGACCGAAATACCCTTTACTTTCAACTCAACGAAAGTCTGAAACTGAGTATTTATATTCTGTATTTTACTTTACTATGTAGTATATGTATATGTAAGTGAAATATATTTTGTAGTTTTTGCTCTTTCTAGCAGTAGTACCCTACTATATACTGCTATATAATGGTAGTTGTAAGAGAAATGCAAGTCTTTTCTGAATTTCTGGTAGTGTGTGTTTTCGAGTATCGATCAAAAAAGGGAGATGTATGGCACGTGTAAGCAGCCAGTGGAATAGCTCCGAAAAGCCAGGAATATTTTGAGAGAATTTCGGTTTTTCTATGGCTTTATATACCAGGATCACTGTGTTCAAGTTCAAGACCTAAAAATCTAAATTAAATTCTAATAAAACACTAGAAAGCTTCCTTTAAATTGATTTTACACTTTTATGTAAAGGGCAGGCAGGTCAAGTGTACCATAGTTTAAAAATTTAGCAAAAGTTCAATTTTAAACATGGATTTGCATTCTTTAAAATATGAAAGAAATTATCAAAAATCTAAATTTATGCAGTATCTAATTTCTCAAGTCTTATGTTATGATACGAGTTATGATAGTATAAAATCAAACAGTGTAGAATTTGATATCTTTGATACCAAACTCGATGATTTAAAACTGAGATTTCCCTAAAATTCTAGATTAGATGTTCCATTTTGGAAATGCTACAAATTGAAAAATTTAATTTAATTCTCTAGTCAAAACTGTATAATATAGTACAGGATCTGTACTACAGATAAGTGCCTTAAAAAACTAAAAATTCTATCATGATATTCATAAGCTTTACAAAGTACCCTACAATAAGAAACTACACTAATCCTAACAAGTCAAAAAAAAATCTTTAAATATTTAAAAAACAAAAAATCAGCCAACTAATTTCAAATCGACTTCACATGAAAGCTGTTTTTACAATCAAATACAAGTTTGAAAATTGAAGAGAATTTTCTTAAAATTCGTCCCTATTTCTCTCAAAATATGTCAAAATAACAGCCTTAAAATCTTTGGTGTTTTGAAATTTGAAGTGTGTCTAGTGTTTGATGAAAGTACTCTATAGATATTTGAGTAAGGTATATTTGAAAAGCCTGGAGAGTACAAGTCCTGGACTGGTATGGGGAGAGAAAGAAAGAAAAAACTCTGAAATCTATAAGTATACTAGTGCATAGCAGGTTCAAAATACTTATATTCTCAACTCTCAAAATATCTACAAAATTCCCCTTTTAACTCCTACTATCTACTAGGTATCCTAGTACTACTATTATAGTAGTAAGAACCAAATATTACATATAAACTACTAAACTACACATTTCCTTTATCTATTTGTTGAATTGCAATTCAAATTTGAGTATTTGAGTTACCCAAGACACATTTGAATTTGAAAGCGAACCAATTCCTATTCCATTTTCTAAAAATATAAAGAGATGAGCTTCACTACTACTGATACACTTGTACTATCATACTTTTATAGTATAGGTATCCTGTAAAGATAAAATTAATGGGTTTCTCATACTCAAAGACTCAAAGGCAAAAGAAAAGAAAAAAAATATACCTACATTAAAGGTGCTTATTTACCTATACTGATACGGGTATTTCAAATATTTCGAATTTTTTTCTCAAATTTTTTCGAGAAATATTCCTCAGTTTGTTCGATAAATGTATGAATTCAAAATCAATAGCATATTTACACAAGGATATTTTGAGAAAAGAGATGAGATTTGCATTTGTTCTACTTGAATTGATACATCTAAATCTACAGTATTAAACCAGTAGGTAAACTATATACTGTTTATATTGATTTGTAATAAAAAATAATCCAAAACTTTGAATTAACTGAACATAAATATCATTTTTTAATGAAAATTTTGTGGTCTTGTCTTAAGCTAAGATTCCAAATTCAAAGTTCAATCAGTAAAAATTCATAAATAACTTCATTTAAGATGGCAAGAATGTATGTCCATTTATTGGATTTCGGAAATATTGTCTGTAATTGTAAATAGATTCTGAATTTTGAATCTAGGTAGGAATGTAGGGTACTTGAAAAAATTCAGAAAAAATGTCCCTCTAAACCTTCTAAGGTTAAGGTCGTATCCTACACTAGTTTTTTTTAAATTCTAATGGTATTTCATACATTTACTCAGCTTATTATCAAAGCTCAAAGTAAAAAGTTTTTCATGGTAGCTATATAAATATTTTCTTTAAATTACACACCTCAAAAGGATCATTTTGAAATCTTGAACTTTGTGTAAAAAACCATTACTTTGGTACTACAACTACTACTACTTGTAATGTAATACAAATAAAAAGAGCTTTGAAATTTTTGCTGAAAACTTTGAGCTTTTAATACTACCCGATACTTTGAACTTTTAAATATTTCGGAATTTGAAATACGATCCGATCCGTGCAACAAAAACAAAACCACAAATAAATGATGAAGTTCTGATAGTAGGATACGAGTAGTATGAAAAGTATCAAAAAAAGGATCGAAATCGAAATTTAAATGCAGGATATTAGCTTTATTAGAGTTCTATTACAAATAGTTCTGTTAGGATGTAACCAAAAAAGTATTCAATTTCTGAGGCAAACTTCAATTTCAATTTAACAAGTCATCAAATATTCTATTTGCACCCTGTAGTATTATAGTATAGTGTATGTAAATCGTAGAAATATGGATTTCATATCACATTTGAATCAAATGGGGTTGAATAAATTTGAATCTGAAATGCAAAATTACTTTTAATATCCCCTTTTCCCAAGACTCAAGACCAAGAAGATTTCAATATTTTCAGATTTTACTATGGATTTTCAAATATCCAGTTGTAAATTTGTATATACTGTATTGTATTGTATCCGGGCAACCTCACCCTTGTCATTTGGGCCATAGAAAACAGGGACTTTTCGACAACGTATAGAATTTCTTAGCCAAATTCTCAAAATTTCAAGTAACATCCTACCTATCTTACTTGTGCAATAGGTAGGGTACTTTTTTATTTTAAGGCACCTAGATACAATCTATAGGGATTTCAATAGAAAATTCTTAGTTTTCAAGATACTGTTATTTAAGTTTGAAAGGCGTAATACATAAGTCTAGGTCAATGAGAGGTACTTATTAAGATCCACAGATAGTTGAACCAAAAATTTAGTCAAATACATATGTTACTTGTACATAGTATATGTCCAAGATAAGTAACAATTTTTTTTTTTACTTCTATGAAAGTTTACTTGTCTTTAATAAGTGAGTGTTTTTATATAATTCTAAATGTAAGATTTGTTGACTAAAATATAAGAGGGGTTTGACATGACTGACTGATGGATAGCCATTATTATTATCTAAGATTGAATTGGCACAACCAACAAGAGGGGGGATAAAAATACAAAAAGTAAAAATCTTACAATTTTTCAAAATATGCGTTTGTTGCTAATAAAAGCAGTCTATATATCTGTAGTAGCCTATACTCCGTACTTTAGATGGCAAAAAAAGCTTATGCTAAACCTCCATGTAAAAGTCTAAATTCTATTTTATTTGATCAAATTGAGCTTAAAGAATGGAAGTGAAAATATTTATGCACTCTGTAATCCAGTTCCATAGTTTATTTATTTTACAGGAAATCAATTTAAATTGAATGAAAGTTTTATCAATTTTCTTAACCAAAAATCGAATTCTAAATCCAAGACTCTAGAATCTAGAATAAGCATAGTTTTGCGGTTGCATGGGCAAATGTAAAATTATTTATTTATACAATGTAGGTATAAATATATAGAGTAGAATTCTCACTCAATCACTTACTATTACCATTAGTACTGAAGGCACTAATTGATTGTCAATTAAGTATACTCAATCTACTACTACTCTAAAAATAGAAAATTGGTGAATTTTATCTCAACTTTTGTAGGATTTTTTTTATAAAATTTTGCACTTTTATTAATTCATTTATCTTAATCTTGGATAGAGTTTAGGAAAAATACTACAATAATCCATTAGTACGACAGCGAAATCGAAATTTCTTCAAAATGGTTAAAGACTTACCTACAATCCTTCATTAAAAGTGCCTTATAATGGCAATACCTCATGTAGAATTTCAATCGCTAGAAACCTGATCAATTCATTCTTCATTTTTGACTGAAATATGCCAGTTTTAAGAATCAATCATTAGAGAATTGTGCCATTTTTCATTTAATTTAGCGAAATTTGGTTCAATATATTTTAGATCATATTCATATCTCCGCCAACATTTAGATTCAGATATTCAGAAAAATTTTTGACCAAAATCTCTCCTATTTAGGCATTATAATTACAGGTATCAGTAGGTATATATATAGTATCTACTTACTAAAAGTACCTACCTATGGTAGGATACTTATATTTTTAATTAAATTTTGGAAAACTCAAAAAATAAGTTATCAATGACCCTATTTAGAATCTTTTATTACAGAAATTTTATATTTTTCCAAATACTTATTGGTTTTTTGCTATTGGTTTGGTAGTCATAAATATAATTACAATTTTGTTCTAGCTTTCATTCGAGATTAAATAAAACCCTTTAGGTTTAGGATTTGATTTTTTTTTTAACTTTTCTCTTTACCTAGTACTAGTAGTAGGCAGTAGGGTATTAGTATTTGCTAGTTAAAAGTACAATCTATTTTCTCATTTTGTGGTTCAACTGGACAAAAGATAAGCCCTAGACCTTACATATGGTTTCACGGGGCTTAAATTGCCAAGTTGCCTGGCTTTTCATGTACTTATAACTTGTAGTACTACTATAGTACCCTACTAGTATAATAAGCACTAGTGACTGGGCTCAAGTACATTTATCATTAAATAAAAAAAAATACAACTCATATAAATTATACTTTTTTTCGCTTTCTCTTGTTGGTTTTATTGCGTCCGATTAAAAATCCATACAAAAATATCCACTACACATCCACTATACATCTACTAGTACCCTACAGCTAGAGCAATATAATAAGTAATATATCGACTCTTCACTTTCGTAGATAAAAATGGTTTATTTTAACCATTCCCGCCAGATTAATAATAATAAAACACACACACACACATAACTACAGATATAAGGTACTGATATGAGGCAATTGGACTAAAAATCAATAGAGCTCGGAAGATTTCCATACTTTTTCTAAAGTATGGATTTTTTATCAAAATCATATGATTTTACAAACATCAAATCATTGGAATTACAGATATGAGTACAATAATCTAAAAACATTTCTGAGCCAAAATTGTGCCAAATACATTAAAAATGGAATTTTACATAAAAATTTCAATGAATTCGATTTCTACTATAACCAACATACCAATAAATAACTACTCATATTTGTATTTAAGAAAGACAAAGAATTGCGTTACTTGAAGTAAGAATGTCAAAATTTCAATTCTATCCGTAATTTAGTATTAGGTATTGTATTTTTTGCAAATTTTTAGGTATTTTTTAAGACTTTGTAATTCTTACAGCCTACCTATTTATTTACACGTCTTTTTGGTATAGTACAAGATATTATAGTAGGGTACAGTACTTTTTATTTGTCAAAATTCAATTACCTATCTATTTATACAGTTCAAAGATGGATATGTCTAGGTATCAAAATTTTTTGCACAAATCTGTTTGGAAAACGAGCTAAAAGCTAAAAGTTTCGAATTCGAATGGTCAAGTTAAAGTCCAAGTTATACAACCTACCAAACCAACATTAAATACATAAAATACATAAAATAATTTATTATTCGATACAAAAAACATCAAACTATGAGTGGAAAGTTACATGGTACAACTAGTACATGTAAGATACTCCTGAGGTTTCAAATTTTTCTCGAGTGTGTGCGTTGCGTAATTCTGTTGAAGTCTACTTATAAGTTTTGGCCAAAATACATGAGAGATGAGATGATAGAAAAAAAGATCAATCGATGGGATTACTTTTGCTTTTACTTTTACTTTTACTTCAAATGATGGTTGATGGTGTTGGATAGCTACTTACTTACCTACACATTACACTATCCAATTTTCCAATATATCTTTTATGATAGGATATATTTTTACCCAAATGTAAGTAGTACTTACTTGCAAGTATTATACAACTTTTATCATCACTCAAATCAATATTCCTACAACCGAAAGGTAAGCAATGATCATTCGAGTCAGAAAAATTAAAAAAAAAATTGATAAAATCAAGTAAATTGAAATTCTAAAATTTCCAAATTTTTTTTTATTCACAAGAAAATACATCTACAAATTGATACAATCGTCCAAATCAACTGACATTATTAACAATTGGAACTATTTTTAGGATATTTTACAAAATTCTCTCACATAAAGAGATACAGATCTCTTGATTGATTGCATTGATTTATGAAATAAAACCCACTTCATTCTTTGACCTTTTAGGTCCGTAGCTAATCACAATTAACCAAAAAAATTTGAGCAAAAATGTTAATTTTGATCTCAACTGTACACTTACGAAATATAATGTTATCAAATCAAGTGCTTTTGAAATCAATACCTAATGAGTTTTTGAATTTTTCTAACATTTTTCTACTTTTACTTGGTGATAATAATAAGAAAGTATTAGTATCTCCAGGTATATTATGTAAGCCCTGATGTGATGTGATATATCAAGCGTATTTCAATTTTGAAAGTTTAACTGGAAAAATATCTTAAAAATACCATCAAGTTACTAGTAGGGTACTTTGGATTAGGTCTAGACTTGTATTTATTTTTAAGTGAAAGTCCAAAGTGTTATCAATCAGCTTTTTCTCATACGGATACAGAAGCCGAAGCCACATACTGATAGTACCTACTAGATATACAAGCTTTTTTCCTAGTACTGGTATTAAGGATAATACTAGTATGTTATGTACATGATTATATGATTGGTAAATTTGATGTTTTAATACAAGTATTTTTTACTACCTACGTAGCAGTAGTATACGAGTACCTACCTACTTATTTTCCAGAGAGCTTGAGGGATATTAAAGAATATTAAAGTTATTTCCTAGAAAATCTATCTTGAGAATCTTGATACAATCCAAAATTGGTGGAATTTTTTCTAGGTATTCTTATAGATACTGTAATAGTACATAGGTATATGTATGTAGGTACTTTGATCCTTTGTGAGGAAATTGCTTTGGATTTTCAATTTATCCAGACCAGAACTAGAATAAGATATATTTCTTACAGCTATAAGATTATTACTAGGGTATTACTGGTTACTGGTACTGGTTCTACTGATCAAGATCAAGAAATGAAAATAAAATGAAGAAATGAAATGGACCGGAAAAAGTAATATTTCATTAAAAGATTGAGAAAATAAGAGTTTGTTGGCCTGACTCAGCCTCTAACTACATATATATCACTGGTTTATATGAGTCTGATCCGACTTTTGGCAAACAATATTTAATCTACAATAAATAATATTTTTATCAAATATTATGTGGGAAAGAATGAAATTGAAGGACTAAATGTTCTGCAATAATAATCTAATATCTAAATAGTATCCTTATAGCAATAAAAAAGAACCACTATTATAGACAGTAGTGTCTTTCTGGTCAAAATTTTGACAATTTTTAAAAAAATCATTTCAAAATATTGAAATCTTCTCAAGCTTAAAAATATATATTTATCTATAATTTTTGATATTTTTCAAAGGCTAAAATTTCGTTATTTTAAAAAAATGACTAAAAAGTGAGCTTAAAATGCATTTTTTCAAAAATCAAAATTTTTGAAAATTGCCAAAAAATTCAAATTGCTCAAAAATATTTTAAATTCTTAACAAGCCTGCTTCGCAGGCTTGCTATCCGAAATTTGGGCGAAAATAAATTTATTAGCGTATAATACAGTCCATAAGCGGAATTTCAAAGTTTCTTCAAAATTATTTCCAAATTTTGTGAATTTTGGTCCATTGAGACCGTTGGTCGAATATTTTGATTTTGATCAATAGAGAAGATTCATAAGTAAAAGCACACGAATTCCTTTTTTTATCTTCTAAAATAATTTGATTTTGACTCTTGCGTTTCAATTTTGGCATTTTTAATTTGAGATATCAACAAATTTTTAAGTACGATTTAGAAAAATGTCAAAAATTCAAAATCAATTTCAAAGAAAATCAAAAATACCTACCTCAAATTCTATAATGCAATTTAGTAAAATATTTAGGCCAGTTTGGCCATGAAATCGGCATTTTCGAGGTGTTATATTATTCGGATCATTCTGGTAAACGAACTGACTCTATATAGGTTTGGACTGAAGGTTTTTGCAAAGTTTTGAGCAGATTGGATAAAATTTACTCGAGTTATCTTTACACCAGTTTAAAATGTCACGGCAAAAATTAAGGAAGAAACTGTAAAAGAGATATGTAATGGTGATTTAAAAAAATGCTAATTTTTTTATGAAAATGTTCAAAAAGACTGAAAATTTTCTTTAAAATGTTCAAAATTTTAAGGAAATTTTGAAAAAATTTCACATTTTTTCAAGAAATATTTTTTGAGAAATGTACCTACATACATATTATTAGATATTTTAGAATCTGCTAGGTACTTTGTAAGATTAAGGAGCTAAAGGTAGGTAGGTAAGGTACTAAATATTTGAGGCTTCATGCTATGCTGGCCCTGACTTTTTCAATTGAATTCCCTTCAACTTTTTCTTCTTTGGTTAGATTTCTCGATTTCAGAAATTTAGTAATGAATCAAAGGATTGTTTTTGAAGTTGATGATTTTGATTATGAGTTGAAGGAGAGTTCAAAGATTTTAAAAAATCTTGGTATTAGGGCTTAAGGTCATAGCTTGTACTTATACATACAAGTAAAAATTCGGTGCTTTATCAACATATTAGTAGTACTACTGAAAGTATGGTACTTTTTACAAAATAAATATTTTCCTTTGGTAAACTCTATTATGATAAAATCTTGAGCAAATGGGATATTAACCGAAAAAATAATAATATTTTGATTAAAATGTCCTAGTTTTCGGTCGTTACCTTTATGCCTTGTACTTATACATTTATAGTTCCATAATAGAAATTGGAACATTTCAAATTTACTCAGTCTTTAAATCAATAAGAAATAAGAAAAAAGAAATGTCTTTTGTGTTGTTATTTTATTGTCATTCAAAATGTACCTGTGGGGCTGAAGGCTTTGTCATTTTTTTCTTAAAAAATTAATTGACTAAACTTCCCCAGTCATTTCATTCCAAAAAAGGTGTCAATCGATTTTTCTCCATCTCAATTCAAATTTAGTAGGTAATCGATAATTGAGTCTCAAAAGTTGAAAGTTTGAAGAAATAATTTCCTCAAAACTTCATTCAAAAATATGAATATTTTAACAAAGGATATACCTAATAACTAATACCTAAGTCAGGTTACTAGAAGGTTAGAACAGACCTTCAGATTAGTTGTAAAATGGGTCATTTTCAGCTACTAATTTTGAAAATTTTGGAAATATCTATCTCTAAAATTAAACCTAACCTCGTAAAATTCAATCTAAATCTAAATAGATCTTTTTACTAAAGTAAAGAGACTTGAGATTAACCTAGTAGAAGACTGAAATTTTCAAAAAATTTGAACAAATTGGACTCTGAAATGCCCCTTTTCTCTGGTTTTAAAGTTTTTTCAATGAGTTTGATAAAAGGTCAGGGTCATGAACTAAAGTTTCAATCAATTCGATTTCGATTCAATTGAAAAATAAGGTAAAAATATTCATACCTAGGAAGTTACCAACAAAATGGAAAAACTTTTTTGTTTTTTATGATTTCCTGTTTTGCTCGAAATATCTGAATAAAGTTTATTTCATTTCCTTAATTGCATTATACCTATTCAGATAGTAGGGTACTATACATAGTGTAGAAAGTTTGTAGATTAAATTTCCAAATCATTTGAGCATTTTTTCTCGAGTTGAAAGTTTGAAGTCTTGGAATATGAAGGTTTCATTTAATTTACCATAATATCTGTAGGTATTTACTAGGCTCTATATGTATAGGTAATATATGTACGAGATCAAGGAAATAATTTCTCGGTTGAATTTTTACATCTTTTAAGTTTGAGAGAGAGAGAATAAAGTTAAATTTCCCTTTGAAAATTTGAAGATAAGTCTTTGGAGAAGAAATTATGAGCTAATTAAAGTCTATCTAAATTGCTAAATTGTACTAGATGATAGTGAACAGTGGAGAAAGTAGCCTACTTGGGACTTGGAAGCATTTACACTATTTATAATTTCATATATTACCAGTAGGCTCTAGGTACTAGAAGTAATAGTGTAAATACTGGTAGTCCCATATAAGTATGGGTAAATATAGCTTTTAAATGTAATTCTAAGCATGTAATTTAAGTCTAGACTTTTACACTTGCACAGAATCTTCAAATTTAAAGGACTAAAGTTAATGATTCGGAGAAAATATCAAATTGCTTGAAAGAATTAGAAACTTGGAAAAGTCATTTTTGCAAATGCAAAAAAATGTCAAAATAGCAAAATTAACAGATAAATTTGATCTTTGCAAATTGCAATTGTATCTTATGAATATGACACTTTCAAGATTACATAATTTTTACGAAAATTACTAACCTAAGTACGGTAGTGCCCTACAAACTATATAGGGTACTATCGTAGTAGGGTATAGTTAATAAAAATTTTAAAAATTTTGATATTTTTCCCGAGTTGATAAACCATCAAGTTAAATCTCTGTCTCATTTCGGGTTTCAAATTATTAGCAGATGTATTTTATTTCTTTGTTAGGGAAATATCTAGCTAATATCAGTATTCAAAAATTTTCGACCTCTAGACTCTAGGTGAAACGAGGTCCCAAAAATACTCGAAAAATAATAAGATTTTGACCAAATGTCAATTGTATCGATTTCATATGAAAACTTGAAGCTTCTCAGTATCTTTTGATTAGATAACATTTTGACATTTTTGCAATTTTCGTGATTTTATGGAAAATAGAGTACCCTATAACCTCCTTTATATCGTATTTCAGACTTAAAACTTAAAACCCCATATAAGTTTATATTGTAAATTGTATGAATACTCGTATCAGTAGGTACTTTTAGCAATAACCATTCAAGTTATTTACAAAGCTGTTAATGAATACGATAAGCTTTGAAATTTAATTAAAACTGTCAATTACTACTTATAATTCCATAAAATTGGTCTAGTTCTAGAAATCTATAATTATTTCCCCCAACACTTTTGAATAGCCAAATACATACGAGTACATAGGGGTATAATAATAATAATGTAACATGTTCTGCAATTAAAAGTAATTTTTAAATATTCGCATAAATGTATAAATTACTCTGGGTACTTTTAAGTTACCTACAGCCTACTAAAGTATAGCCTAGTCCAAATTTCAAATCGTATATAATTGTGAGCTTTTTGTGAGTTTTATGTATTTAGATTTAGGGCTTGAGTGAACATGGATTTTAATTATATTCAGGTAAATATAATTAGCAATTAGTAATTAGCTATGTAGATTAGAACCAATGAATATTCATGTCATTTAAATCTAGCAAATTTGCATAAGAGTACATTTGCCAATTTCTCAATATAACATGTAGTACTCATACTGTTATGTATGTAGAATTTCCCATTTATTTTAACAAAATAAATGTCAAATTCACGTCACATATCATCTCATGTACAGAGTATTTATCCATGCCTTTTGTCCATATATCTGTTATACTATAAGTATAAACAAAAGTTTACCATTGTTTCTCATAATCAAAGCCAAATTTGTACAATTTACAAAAGTACAACAAAAGTAATTCCAGCATGTTATTAGATGATAGGTAGGACCTAGAGAGAAAAAAAGACACACCGGAACTTCGGCTTTTGGCTCACAATTAGATTATGTATTTCAAGTTTTGAGGTTGTTGATCCTTTGACTCGACTCGATTTGATTAAAAATTCTCATCTAGGTATTTTATTCTATACTTACAAACATACATAAAGTTAGAATTTAATCATTTTTAGAGCTCATTTGGATCATTTCATTTGTATCAGAATTAAGTATTTGATACCCTACTTATTTATACTATGTATAATATCCACTCTGATATCTATCAAATTTGGAAAAATTGCGAAATTCTTGCCATTGTAAATTACATTGAGACTAAAATAGACCAAAATATCAAATTTTTACCTTTTTAAAAAGGTGGAACTGGAGAATCGTACCTACTAATTAAAAAGAAACCAAAATTAGGCATAGAATTCAGATATTGACCTAAAAATATCGAATCTAGATACGACTATCATAGATATCTAATTCTAATAAATAAATAAGTAGAGTAGGTGCCTACAAATTATTTGCAAAAAATTGATTCTAAAAGAGTTTCAAATAACTATCATTTCCTGACATTTGACCAAAACCATATGTTAAGTAGTAGGGACTACTATATTACTTGTACTTGTACTACTTATACGAGTAGTGGTAAGGTATTCAAGTAATTTTCAAGCTTCAGTTCTCGAATTATTTTGAAATCAAAATGAAATCTAATTTCTGGTTCTCTGAAATTCCAGCATGAATCATGAATTACAATTCCTACAGATTTATTCAAGTAGGTAGTAGATACTAAAGTAGAAGCCCATACATAGATGTGTAGTAATAGGTAGATTTGAATTCTAAATGTAATTTATGCTAGTAACTAGTTAGAAATTAGAGTTTGTAATCAAATTTCACCATATCCAAATCCAAATACTCAAAATACCTACTGGTATGGTATTTCAATGGTGAATGTAAAGATAGATTTCGATTCAAATTCAAACTCTGCCTGGTTATGTTATGGATGGGATGGTTTTGAAAAGTATTTTATTCCACCATGGTCGATTAAAGGAGCTTGAGAGAGAATTTGCAATTTGCCCGGAAAAGATTTGCGCATTTTGCATATGGGAAATCACGAACGAATGAACGAACTGCCGGATTAAATTCCTTTTTTGAGACTAGACTTTGAACAGTTAATCTCATAATTGGTTTTCTATTCTTGAAATACTTTTACTACTATGCATATTCTGTAGTAGTACCATTACATCTACATAAGTATACCTATGTATTATGTACCTACTGAATCAATAATTTTCTACTTACTTGGGTCTCAGAGTTCTGAGAATACAAAAGTTTTATTTTTACTCACATCATAATAAAATTACTTACAAATTCATGCATATCACATCAAACAAACAATCTATAGTAGAGTAGCTTGTAGTACTTGTGTAATGTAAGTATGCCAAGTACCAGTATAAATACTTATCAAGTCATAAAATTAATTAGAATTTCGAGAACACGTAACTTTTTCATTTGTCATTGGGAAAAGTGCAGTAAGTAAGTACCTACTTTTGATACATTTGTAACCTAAAATAACTTTGATACAAGTAAATATCATACCTAAATATATATCAATACATATTAGATGCTACTTAGGCTTATAAATGCCCTCGAATAATTATTTTAAATAGTGATTTTGAACCATAGTTCAAAATCAGGTTGTGCAAATGGTCAGGGTTGTGCTGTGTGTTCCAAGGTCTATGATGAAATTCGGGAATTTTTAGAGTTTTTGACAGAATTTTGTGTTTTATTACCGTTACATACTTCATTTTTTTTGCATAATTTTAATTCAGCTCTGAAACCCAAAGTTTGACATCTAAAAGTGAGTCTAAAATTTTGTTTTTCAGAGTTGAATTTCTAATAAAATTTCTTTGAATTATAATATTTAACATGATTTTGAAAGTTTTAATTGGTATAAATAAAGTTATTTATAAAGCACTCAAAATCTCATGATTAACAACCCTGGAATGAGATTAAATAGAAGGAATATCATTTATCTCAAGTTTTATCTCAACTTATTATTGTCTCTATTTGAGAAAAGTTCTTTTGTATTGTATTATGTAATGGACGAATGAATGTAGGTGTAGATTTGAGAATTGAAATACAACAGTGAGTGTTTCAGATAAGTTGAGTTTTTTGAAGTTTTCGGTCTTGTTGATTAAACCCGGAGATTTTTGGAGTCCCCGGGTCGATATTTCCTTTCATCTGCAATGCCCTTCTTGTTACCATCTACCATATGTACTAGTAGTAGTACTGTATTATTTTACATTATTATTATTGTAGTACTGCAGACAGAAGAGAACCTTATCAGTAAAAACTAAAAACCCCCCAAAATACAGAATACTATAAACCTTAGGTATATAAATTTACAACCACTTTCTCCAACAAAAACACCCAGTTTACAGCTTTACAGTATTACAGTAGGTAGGTATACTCAAAACCCGAAATAATCATCACAAAATCCGAGATTTCTTCCTCAAAACTTTCCTCGCAAAAAGGCTGGCAAAAGTTACTTTAGATTATCAATTTTCATTATGAGTACAAGTCTGACTTAATTGTATCACTACTATGGTATGCTAATGGTCCATTGTAAGTATCTCATAGAATAGATAGGTTTGTATACCTATACCTATGTATAAATATATAGTAGTGAGAATAATGATATTAGATCAAAGATCATCAAAAGTAAATGAGATGAGATTTATCATTATAAATTTAACAGCCCTTGTTTTTCCCATTTTAAGAATTTTATAGGAATTTTCTTGGCCAATCTATCTATCTAGAGAATCTGGTCTGGTTTTACTGGTTTCTATATCCATGTATCAGTAGTAGTACCTATACTAGTACGAGTAGTTCTTACTTAGCTGGTGGTATTTTATTATATTTTAAGTATTAAGTAGTGAATTTCAAGATGTGAAATATCTACTATCTAGACTAGGTTTATTTGGTATTAAATTGCTGTGGTAAGACATTTTACTACTACGGTAGTAGTAAAGATACATACAGATAGGTAGGTATTGTATATTACTAGATCAATTATTTAGTTTGAAGAACACAGGGAGTCGAAGTCAACTTTGAAATCCAAGTTTTACTTTTCAAAAGTCTTACTTGAACTTATTAGGATGTAATAAAATAATCTATCCGTTCTCACACACACAGATCTCTAATCAGCTTCTTACTTACTTACATAAGGACAGGACATTTACTTTTAGTCTTTTAGCATTTAATAAAACTTTTAATTTTACTTATGGTTAATCCAAGTCCAAGTCCAAATTCTATTATACTCGCAGAATCAAACAAAATCTTTCTATGTCGGTAATAATTCAAATCGCCAAAATTGACCAAAACCAATTTCTAATAAAGAAACTCAACCTATAAATCTAAGAGAAATTTACAACCAATCAGGCGGGTTTAATATAGAAAATGTAACATAGATTTGAAATTTTTACAAAATTATAAACTCAAATATGCAGAAAATATCGGTTCAATTTTTTTCAATATTTCTGCATAATGAAGCCTATTGATTGTCTCAGAAAAAGGTCATTCTTGCTCCAAATTAAAAAAATGTCAATTTTTTGACAATCATCACATACTTTTGATGATAAATTGAGATAATTTTAGCCATAAATTTTTAAATGCTTAGAGCTACCTACCCTACTAATTCTTAAACCAAATTTTAGCTAAATTTATTTCTTGATAGTATATGACTTGGTCTAATGTACTGTATCTGTATCCTACAATTTGATTGAGATTATAAAGCAATCAAATCAAGTTTGAAAAGTAAATCTGCTCATATTACGAATTAACTATTATAGGTAGGGTATATGTAAATTACTATGCTACAGTTTTAGGATAATTATAGGAAATCTCATTATGAAGTATAGTTATAGGACCCGTATTTTAATAAATATAAATTGTCTATTTAACATTTAATAGCTGTCAAAATCTCTCAAATTCTCAAATTTCTCTGAAATTTTACCACAAAATCCTCTGGATTTCATACTTCTATATGAGTGAGTCTATAAGTATTCAAAGCTTTGATGTTTAATTTTAATGCTGATAATTGCTTTCAAAGATCAATGGATTTGCTTGGGTATGCTTTTATTACTTGAGATCCTGAGATTTCAAGTTTTGATTGAAATTTTGCAAATTTTATTTTTAGAAATCAAATCATATTTTTAATGCAATTGTGCAATCATACTAAAAAAAGTTAAAAGGAAAAATTGAGATTGAGATTTGAGATAATACTACTGGGGGTTTATTAAGTGTACTTAAGGACCTAATAATATGGAAAAGCTTTTTTTTTTCTCCAAAGTTTTAGTGGTCTGTATAAATAGAATATTATGGATTATGGGGTGAATAAAACTATCCATAAAAAAGAATTCCAAGTTTTTCCCAATTGACCATTAGCACAGTATAGATTCGAATCTAAATGTCCAGGGTGTGAAGTCTTCTGAATTGAAGTAAAAATGCTTTGTAATCAAAAATATTCTTTTTTATTTCCTATAACTCTTTACTATCTGTAAATATAGTACCCTACCTTAGATAGTCAAATGGTCAACTACAAAATCATCAAGAATCAAAGATTTCAAAATTTTAGAAAAAAGTCTTTAAAGATAAGTAAAATCCAAAAGGTTCTATTTTGATTGAAAATTGGAAAAATTTTCATTTAAGTTGGTCTTAAGTCTTATGTGCACAAATGTTATTAAGGGCCCGCGTACAGAGACCTAAAGTCTAAATTCTGCCACACGTAAAGACTTTTATTATATCCGTAGACACAAAGGTTTTTTTAAGTACTTAGGACTTGATAATTAAAAGGGGTTATCGCATTTCCGTGTAAAATGTGTCTACGTATATAATAAAAAAAGTCTCTACGTGGAGTACTTAATACGATTTCTTTCTCTGACCGAAGTCCCCCAAAAAAGGCCATTTGATAACATGTGGCAGAATTTAGACTTTCGGTCCCTGTACGCTGGCCCTTAATTGTAATTGAAGTTAATTTAGGGGTACATATATGAACTTGATAAGATTTAAGATAAATGTGAGCTATTAAATTTTCAGAATGAAAATCGTTTTAAAGTTTGCAAAAATTCAAAATTTTGCTTTTTATCCTCACTTTTTGGACTTTTGAAATGTATTTAGAGATAATTTTTGACATTTTTGTATTTTGGCATGTTTTTATAGATATTATAGAGGTATTTTTATATGACTTAGGATTTTATTGTCTCGACTGAATAGAGGAGGCTTCCCTGATAGATAATAGAATTAAATTGGCAGGTTGAATTGGCAAAAATGAAAAGTGTCAACCCCAGAAAAAAACAGAAGTTTTCAAAGTTTGAGTTGCTGACTCAAATCAAATCAAAATCCTACCAAATGTAGTTTGCTCTTGGCAAAAAATTAACTTTTTGTTTTTTCTTTACTTTATCAATAAATATTATCAGCCAGTAAAGTTCAGTTCTTCAGACAGTAAGTTTATTAAATAACACCCCCAAATAAGATTTGTAAAGGTGAAAAATTAAATATAAATTTGGTTTTCCAAAGGTGAAGGTCTTTTAATTCTCAAAATTCTTAAAAATAATGCATTTTACTACTACTTATCTCCACTGAGATAATACAGAGATCTCATAAATCTTAGGATCACTTTTCTTGACTTGGCTTTCTCATGCTATTCAACATGACATGATCTTGTGACATGGTAAAAAAAGCAGTTTTTTGATTTCTGAATCAAGTTAGAAATCAAGTCAATTATCCTCAACGATATTTCCTATACACCGAAATTGAAGTTGAAAACTAGAATTCTCAGTTTTTTTTCTCTAAATCATAATATTACCTTTCGATTTCCAGAAAACCTTTTTTTTGTTCCTATTATTAAACCAATTACCTAGTACTTAAACAGGCAAGTACTTACATAAGAATTTCCAGTATAAAATGTTAGAAAAAGGTTCATACAATTAACAATATCGTAAAGCCTTAAAAAACGGCATTTTATAAAATACATTTTGAGCATTTTGTAAATCACAAATTCATCGATAAATCTCAGGATCAGTTAAACCCCAAAATGAAAAATTTTCATAAGGATTTTGTATTTTTAGCAGTATTAGATTTTTCGTTGGTGTTTTCAATTTCTTTACTCGTATGAAATTTGGAAAATTCTCAAAATTTTTCGGCCACTTTTGTCAAAAAATCCCACTTTGTCCACTAAATATTCAAATTTTTATAAAATTTTGAAATTTTTATGAGCTTTTTTCGTAAAATGCACGGTTTAGATCCTTCAAATATCTTTAAAATCAACAAACATCTCAACTTAGGTATCTAAATTTTAGATCATTTTTGGTTCATTTCCTATATATAAGAAGGTCCAAATGGCCTCTTTTACAACTAGGAATCTCAATTTTTAAAGAAAATAAGTAAAAATTTTGAAAATAAGCTTATTATCCACAAAACCACCAAGTATTATGTATAGCTAGGTATGTATGGGTAAATAGTAAAAATCAAAGTTGTAGATCAGGTTTTGTCAAATGGAGAAATGGTCTTGAAATAATTGCTTTCCTTTGGGGGTTTTTTAAAAAACTTGATTCTACTAATATATACTTGTTTTACCCATCTGGTTCGTACCCTACTACTGATACTATACTATGACTATGGTATTTGATAAATATGGTATTATCTTTTGTGAAGATTTTCGTTGAAATGATATAATACTGCTGGCTAACACTAACAAGCTTATATTATCCAAAAAAGCACAAATATTTCTCTACTATAATGTACAGAGGTAGTGGCATTAAACGAGAATAAATTTATGATTTTTTCTTGTAAATTGTAATATTTAGTCAAAGGTGGGCATGCCATATATCTTTAGTGAGAAATATTGCTTTTTTTGTGTGTGCTCTGTGTCTGTGACTTGCACTTGCCAAAGGAGTTTAATATTTCTCAAAAAAAGCAAAAAAAAAAAACATGGATAATAAATATATAAAATATAGTAAAATATCTGTAGTTTAGGATAAAGTGTTCCACTCAAAGACTCAAAGTGGTTATGAAATGATGAATGGTTTTTCAAGACATGGACAGGATAAATGGCCTAATACTTGCTATACATACTTGTAAGTGTATAATATGTATAGTACTAGTCCTTAGTATCAGTACTAATGTGTCCATATGGATAAGCCCATTAATAGATTGAAATATCACAAAATCAGCTCAAGAATAATGGTTTCTTTGTGACTTACCTTAAATTAAACAATTTTTCACCCGCATTCAGGACAGATGACCCAAAAAAATCGGTCAAAGTGAAAACTGGAATTACAAATCAGACCAGATTTGCCAAATTTTTTCAAAATTTCATATTTCAATCACTATAAAAAACTAGCTAGGTACTTTATAACAAGAAAAACCTCTCATTTTTAAGGTTTTCATTTTTATGTTTGAATTTTATGTAATTTTAGCGATGAAAAATACTCGTAATAGTAAGGATTTTCTCATGCATTGTTCACATAAACCCAATCAGCATGTAGGTACTCGGGTACTCGGGTACATAATCAAGGACAAGGACCATTTTATGAAAAAAATTTTTAAAAAAGAATCTAGAATCATAATTATGGAATTCATGATCAAATTTAGACCAAAATCAACATTTAAAAGCAATTATCATTTTGCTATATACTTTCACATTTTTGTCAAAATTTTTCAAAAATTGTCCAATTCTTATTCAATTCTTTTCATAATGGTTAACTAGACTATTGACTATACTCTATACCTATTTAATAACACTCTAGATTTACATCAAATGTAACTTGTGATTTTGATATATTTATCTAGTGACAATTGTCCAATTTCATTTCAACTCAATTCAAAATCAATTTGAATGTAGAAATTTAATTAAAATGCTGTAAATTTCCCTATAATATCAATAGTACTACAGATATATAGTTTAGAATATCAATAGATATGAATTTGACAGAAATTGACTCAATTAATTAATCAACTATAGTAGTAGGTGCTAGTACTACACACAGTAGTATGTGCAAAAATAGCTTTGTAATTGACATCCTGCTGAATAAATGGTAGATAGAGTTTTCTACATTATACTCGTATAGTAGAATTAGGTTTAGTTTATGAATCTAATTTAATTTCAGACTTGAAACTTGAGACAGTTGAGACAGACGGGTTTTAATATACATTATTCCAGCCAGCATGGAAATTTTGATAGAGAAATTTTATTTCGAGTTTTTACACTTTTACTACTTACTAGTTTACTTCACTACATACTACTACTAGGATATTATTAACTTAGGATTAGATAATATACGAGTAAATGATGTTGTACAAGTAGGGTACTGTATAGTTATTTAGGATTAGTATAGAATTCAAATTCAATTTAAGCATCTTCAAGTACCAAATTGTTTACCCTAAAATTCTAAAATGTAGAATAAAATATCTCTATAAAGCTCCATTTAGTTAAAAGAAGTCATAATTTCGACCAAATATATTATTAAAAAGATTTCTCCATTTGTTAATGGTAGGTACTTGATTCAAAGCATTTTTTATCATAAGTCCATTTTAGGCTAATACTAAAGATAAGAGGCTTGAATTGAAGCCTGAATTTTATAACTTTATGCCGAAATTTTGGTTTTGCAAGTGGTTTATACGAGTAGAACTTTTTGTGCAATTTGGGACTTTGAATTTATCTTGCAAGGAGACTCAATTGATTTCCGGTTGCCTCAAATTTCTTTCATCTCTCAAATACGCGACTTTCACCCAAAAGAATTTTAGAAAATTTCATTTTACACTATTAGGTACTTAAATACACCAAATTTTACAAGTAAACTTTTTATCAATAATATTCTAAATTGCCAATCTATTTAAATTTTCAACCAAAAAACGGACTAATGAAACTTAAATAACTTTAAAAATTAAAAATATTTCCAAAAAAATGTTCGAATCTTACTAGGTATATATTTGAAGATAAAATCGGGTTAAATGACAAGTATTTATTGCAATTTTTTATCTGACACTTTTGCAAATTGATTAAATGTATATGTATTTAGTCATGAGCCAGGCAATTTCCCCTCAAACTAGCCTCAAGTTAAAGGGGATTTTTTTGTCGCAATGTCATGCAAATGTAAGTCTATAGTCTAGAGTAGTCGCGAAAATTTGAGTGAATTTTCTTCAATAAATATTTTCATCTTTTTTGAGATGAAGGATCCAGTCTAAGGTAATAAAAATGCTAAAATGCTACCAAATTATTTACCCAAAGTTGCTTCAGTATTTTGTCATTTTTTTTTAGCAAACTATGGTAGGTATATATGTAGTAAGTATGTTGTAATAGAATATGTATGAATAGGTATTCGTAAAAAGAATCCAGATAATAAATAAGAATAAGGCAAAAGGCACAGGCTTATCCTGTGACGGTGACAAATTTCGGTTTTATTTCACTTTTTATCCCAGCAGCCGAACCCAGAAGGCACCAAACCACAAAATTTTGATTATTCCTTTGAGATATTTTACCTCATCTGATACTATCCATAGTACTCCATAGTACTATAAACCACAAACTCGAGTATTTTTAAAACTTTCGGTTTAATGAAAAAAGTAAATTTGGTGACTTGATTTAATTCTATGAATATACTGTTATTACTATACGAGTATGTATCTTTTTTAGATTCTAGACTTGAAAGGATTTTGTCTAGAATTCTACAGTTATACTTAAGCTGGGAAATGCAAATATTGAGATTTTCAAAGTAAAATTAGCCAAAAAGATTAGCTACAAAGTACCTACTTTACTTATACGAGTATTAAAAAAAATTTGGCAAAATTAGGGCCAAAATTATTCGAAAATTTAAAAAGTTTTGAAAATCAAAATTAAAATAATTTCTATTTAGCTTGAAATAACATGGTTCAAAATCCATTTTCAAAATAAAATCACGAAAAAAACACCAAAAAATAAATGAGATTCCTGGTTGTTTTTAACATTGGAATATTGGTCAAGCTCTAAAAATATAAAAGCACTATTTATTTTGGCTATATAATAGTTTATCAATTTGATCAAAATTTCAAAGATTCTCAAATTATGTAATTTTTAACAAAATTTCTACAAAATAGATGCAAGAATTTGCAAAAAAACTTGAAAATCGCGAGAATTGATTTGTAATTTTGCAAAGTTTGGAATACATATAGTACAATTAACACTAA
>JAQIXA010000841.1:0-33402 GCA_034699045.1 Nanhermannia cf. coronata Gr-Ori-00579
AATGCTAACACTAACAATATTGCAAGAAATTCTTATTACTATTGCAAAAATTGAAGTATTTTAGAGTAATAGTTATATAGTAAGTATAAGTTTGGAAATGAGACACTTTTCTATAATTTATTGAGACAAGTGAACCTTTACTCTTTCTAGAGTTAGAGTAATTATAAGGTGCGACAAAATTAAGATAATAATGGATTTTATATACTACTACTATTGTAGTGATGGGGTTAAGGATTTTATATTTTTGTTAATTACAATTACAATTAACCCATTAGGTCTGAATAGACAAAATTCAAGGAGCTTTTTTTTACATAAATGCACTTTTACGAGCAAATTAAGTCATTTCCTTTCAAATATCAACTTTCAATTCTTTATCTATTTTCAAGTACCTATATATACTGTATATCTGAACAAATAAAGATTATGAACAATGATACTAAAGAAATTAAATCACAAAAATTCTGAGAAAAAAACTTGAGGATTTGCAGAATTGCCAATTGGAATTTGAACCATTTGTAGTAGAAAAAATGCTTTTGATCGATTCTACGAGGGTGTATTAATAGAAATGAAAGTACAAATAGAAAACAGAGATAAAGTATTTGACACAAATCGAAAAGTAATTGTGACTTTAGAATCAGTACCTAGTAGGATTAATTAAGTATTTTTTACAAGAATTGATGTAAAAAAAATCCTTTGAAAAATGCACTCGAAACATTTAAAAAGTCATTAAAATAGTATTACAGATACAGAGTATTCTAATCAGATTATTTCTAAATCTCGATTAGATTCTTTATCTCACCTATAATTACCATGTATCTCAAATTCTCTCAAATGGTCGTAAAAAGCTCATGTTTTTTTTCTCAGGTAATCTCCACATGTCCTACATCTTTTTTTAAACAAAAATAACTGATAATTGTTGTAGCTTTCCAGATCATTCCCAAGTCATTATAATTAACTATTATTTTATAATCTTTCTAATTCTCAAGACTCAAGTCTAAACTTAGTATTAGAAAATTTGGTATTTAAGATCCTAAATGTAGAACATTTACAGTTGCGTGTTTCAATTTTAAGTCATTTTTTTAGGCTCTAGGACAAAATCCTAATATACCCAAACCCTACCTCCCAAAATCCTACCAAACCGAAATCCTACTGAAATCAAAATCCAAAATTTTTCAAAAAAACCTCAACGCTGGAAATTTTGACAAAATTTTGACTAAATATGACCAATTCTTGTCAATTTTGTCAAAAATTGCACATTAAAAATCTCAAAAGTTGAGAATTTTGACAAATTTTGGAGTTTGGTTTGGGTAGGATTTCTGTCGGTAGGATTTTGGTTCGGTAAGATTTCGACAGATAGGATTTTGTCCGCGACCCATTTTTTAAAAATGTACATACCTAAGCTATGTAATATTGCAAAAAATAGACAAATAGACAAAAATAGACAAATAGACAATAGACAAATAGACAAATAGACGATAATAAGTGTCACCTATTTTGTGTATTAAGATAGAAAGGGAAATCATTTTTTTGCGAATTTTTGTGAGTTTTTGCCATTTCTATTGCTTTAAAATTGCAAATTATTTCAAATGAAATGGAAAGCCTTTAGAAAATAGATAATTTAAGGTCAACTCAAACTCAAAAATCATATATCAAATACTTAGTAAAATTACATTTAAATTAAAGGAATATCTATATAGCAAACATTGTTACTTTTATAGTTGTAGTTGTAAATGAAGGCTTTAAAAAACATTGAAAAGTTCACAAGAGTATGAAAAATGAAGTTTTTTTATGAGTTTTTCAAATCAAATTATTTCTATTAAATTTTAAACCCTTTGGCAATGGAAGTAATAAGCAATTTTAAACCTAAACTTACTCTATATTAGATATAGATAGGTAGTTCAAAAGAAAGGGAAATTGGACTAGAGAGAAAAAAAAATAACCTAATATCTCGAGTCATACTTTTGTAAACAATAATACAAAGTTAATTGAAGTATAGGTAAGTATACATAAAGTATCTATCTAGGTATAAAGAAATGCAATTTTTGTAAGACTATTTAGATTGGAAAAAAAGATAAGAGTTGAACTTGGTTTAAAAAACCTAGTCGACCTGATTTACACTGAAGAATATCAAACCTATTTTACACGAATGTAAATATTTTTGTACAGATACTTATACATATTATTCAGTAATCTAGTCCCATTTAAAGTGACGAAAAAAGCTCAACATTTTTTTATCTTATTAATACTATAACTTGGGTAAGATAAAAGAGACCGCTTTTTTAAAAGGTGTTTTGAACATAATTACACATAATACGAGGTCTTATCTGAGAATTTAATTAAGATTACTATTGCTAATATTCAGAATTGAAATAAAGAGACAAGTTTCATTTTTAATGATGTAAAAAAGGGAAAAGATGGACCTCATTTACTGGCAAATGAATGAACTATTTTCTACTTTGATCCTGATATGCAATCAACTAGTAAACTGAAGATTTTTATCTTCAAAAGAAATTCATGTGTTCAGAACATTGCATTGTATTGTACTACTACTATAGTAGTAGTACAAGAGTAAAGCAATTTGATCTTTTTGTGAGATAAGAGTAGTTGAAAAAGTTGTTGAAAATGCTTGAAAATGTAAACAAAAGTTATAAGAAAGAAAAGATGCAGAAATCGAAATTTTTCGCAAATATTGATAATTTCTTCTAAAAAGAGACCCGTTGCTTTTATTGTTATACTGATATAAAGAGTTGAGCATCTTAAAACAAAGGTTTTGGAGAAAAATTAGAGAATTTTAAGTAAATTTCGATCGATTTATAGACCCTACTTAGGATTAGATACTTTTAAAAGCTTTTTGTCATTTCGGCTTAGGTATCTGTATAATCAAAATTTTTAAATATTGAGATTTAAAAACCTGGCAATTATGCCAAATTTTAAAAAATGCTTGAAAAATTTGCAAGTAATGTATCTTGAAAGATATTTATTTATACATTTTTGGATTTAGACATTTTTTCCTTTAGACATTTTTGGTTTTATACATTTTTGATTGTTCGTTTTTGATTAGTCATTTTAGACATAAACGAGTGATACGGAATAGAAATATGAAATAGAAATATGAAATTTAATCAAATCATAAAATTCAAATCTTGCAAAAAATGCAAAATCCAATATTAGAAACATCTATATGCTCTTTACCTATGTAAAATAGTAGGCAAGTACCTATTGGACGATGTAAATCTTACAAAACTTACTTTGCAATAGGTATTTAAAAAGATTGAATGTGAGACATAATTTTTAACCTTTTACATAAAGTGCCCCCTACCCTATCTTAATCCTTATCATTATCAAAATTTCCAAAAATGGAACTATTATGTATTTTCTTATTATTCATTAATTAAATTTCTGTGCACATATTTTATAATTATTTGGAACAGTATTTCCTACGAAATTCCACGTTTTCGATCAATTGTCTCTACTTTTCGACGAATTGTCGTAGATTACTCTGATCAGAGGTATCACTAAAAAAAACTAAAAAAAACTTGTCTTGTTGGATCATTTCGTCTTATTTTAGGATTATGTATTGGAATTTTTTTTACAATATTGGAGTATTGAAATTTAAAAAAACCCGATATTTATGCCAAATTTTAAAAAAATTTACAAAATCAGCAAAATTTTCATATTTTTAGGTTTTCCTTTTTCTTTTTTGACAAATAACTGAATACTAAATGTACTAACCTACAAAATTGAAAAATAATAATTATAGGTAGGTATTTTTCAATTATGACCCTACTTATTATGATATGATAGAACTTATACAGATACCCAGGACCCAGGACCCACGATTAATGCTTCACTTCATCGGAATTTTGAATTTCTTATATTTTTTCATTAGATGCTAAACTGAGGCTAAGAATAAGACAATATTAATATCAATTCTCATTTGACAATATTAATGCATTATCTAATGACCTGACAGTTCAGTTGTTAAAAAATGAATTGAAGGAAATGGTGTAATAATTCAAAATTTTAGGGGTAAATTAGTCCAAATTAGATGAAATTTTTTTTGCGAAATGCTTTCGATTGTAATGTTTAACTAGTAGTAGTAGCAGTAGTGGTAATTTGTCAAATATCAAGTTTTCAATAGCCATCGGGGGAATTAAAAAAGAATTATTACAATTTCCGAAAAGACGCAATATAAATTTCAATAGGTAAGTTATTATCTTGGATAATGAAATGAAATATGATTTGGATAGGCTAAAGGATATGGCATAATTAATTGTAGTTAAAGACAGCGAAAAATCCCAAATCATATCAAGTATAACAATCAAATGGGATTTTTCATACATGGAGATGGAAAAATTATTAAAATATTGTTACAATCATAACATGCATAAAGGTAACATTGTATCTACTTGTAGATATAATACTTTGTATATGTATATGTAATATTGAGCTGGGTGTGGTCTTTCAACAATATTATTCAAATGGATTGAGATTGAGGATTGTAAGTAGGAGATCATGCAAAAAGAAAAAAACAAAAGTGATCACAAAATCATTTCATTCATTACATTTTATATTACTACTTACTCTATGCATAATGTCTAGTTGTAGTAATAGCAATTTATAGTACTTGACTGCTATTACTTATATTTCAGGTTTTGAACTCTTTTAAAGTATCAAAGTATCGAACATGAAGATTGTCATGAGATGAAAAATGGGCGATAGAGATCCATGTGAAATAGTCATTTAATTTGCAAACTTTTTCAATCTCATAAAAATATCAAGAATTCTAAATAGAGATAATTTACTTTTAAAAAAATTTAGTTTAAAGTTCAGATTTAGTTTAATTAATATTTTAGTACTAGTATATCTTTATTTCAAGACCAATTACCTAAGTTAATTGCATTTTGTATCAATTTTTATGTAATATTTAGCACAAATGGCAAGTTGAATAGCCAAAAGGAAATAGGTATATAATGCCAAACAGAGTCCAGACAGAATCTATATATTTGTCAAGCAAGACCAAATTTTGACAAACCAAACGATAAACGTCGATTAAACTGTTTTTTCTGCATATTATATTAATACATCTTGAAAATCAAAAAGTTTTAAAGTTTTCTATTTGCCCTACCTTTGTATTCTTTAAGAATTAAAATAAAAGGCAAAAACGCAATCAATTCTGAAATTTTTGAGTCAAATGTATAGCAAATTGCAGTTGCATTGCATTGCAATGAGAATGAGAATGAGACATTTGCAATGCACACACTCGTACTATAGTTAGAAACTATTGATAAGGTAGTAAACTCCAAATTAATTGGTCATATTCGAGTATTATTTATAATTGCTCATTGAGATTGGTGGCAACGCCCTGCTCCGAGCTTAAAAATAAAATAACTTCATATAGTGCCTATAAACCTACCAATATAGCCTAAAATTTCTATAAGTAGATACATAAGTAGGTAAGGTAGTTCAAATCTTGTCATTTCTTTATATCCTACAATACTTGTACCAATTTAAATCATATTTTTGATTAAGAATTGCAATATCTGTAGTATTGAACAAGCATGCATTGTTCAATCCTTTAAATTTTTCTTTTATAATTTTTGATAATGATCCCTCTCACTCAATATTACTTACAATTTTTGCTACTATACGAGTAGTGTTTATAAGGTTCTATTAAGTAGGTACTAGGTACCTACTGATCGTAAAAACTCGATTCAAAAGTCATCGTTCATAAATTCAATTCAATTCAAAATCACAGATACTGCAGAGTATTACAAAATATCTGATAATCTTAATTTGTAACTTGAAAAATTCTCAGAATTTTTATATATTTAATCTACAAGATTTCAAACTGTCAAGTCAAGCAAAAATTTAAAGATTTTCAAAATCAATATTTCGATTTTCGAGATTTTTTGAGATTTACAAATAATGACAAGACCTACAGTAGTTCAAAATGGAAATGAACATCAAAAGCTATGTGTTTTAGATATAATCTACAATGTAGTTATTGTCACTAATTTCCAAATAGTAGAACTACTACTATTCAAACTTAGAGATACTTATTATTCAAGTCCATTTTTAACTTTTTATTCAAATTATTCTTCGTAATAATACCTAGTATCTATATTGGATTCAAACACAGATTTAAGCATATAAAATACAATTTTCTAAAAGACCTCTATGACCTCTTCAATTTCCAATTCTACTGTTCAATCTTTAAATTAATCTTGTACTTGTACCTAGCTTTGTATACCCTACGGTTTATTATTCAAATCATGATCCATAAGGAGATGCTTGATAACTACAAATAATGAAAAATTCAGATTTCTATGAAATTAAATCACACTGAGCATGCAATCAGCAGCAATACACCTGCATTAGCAATTATAATTGTGAAAATGCAATTGAAATCATAAAAAATCATTTGCATAAACTATAGTGTAGAATGTAGTTACCTACTTTAATTTTTTATAAATCAATAATTCGACCTAATCATAATCATAAAGTATAATCATATCAAGTTTGATTTAATTGATCAAAATTTCTAGCTTCATTTGATTTCTAATCTTAACTACGAGTACTCGTATAAGGTATACTCATTAAGTTACTCAAAAAACCATTACAAACCTCATAAAGCGACCAAACAAGGCGATCAAATTTAACGATCAATAATATCAATAATTTAATTAAACATTACTCTATATCTAATCTACCTAAACTCAATATATTGGCAAAGATTTACAAAACTTTTAATCTTACTTTTCACTAAAAATTTCATAAATTCTGCAAATTACAAGTATCTTAAGATTAGTAGGTATATTACAGATTATACCTATAGATAATGGTAAGGAAATATTGGCTTGTTTATGACTTACTTTTAATCATATCATATCATTGACTTGTCTAAATACTACGTACCTAGCTAAAGTATCATAATAACCAGTACAATTATAAGTATGAAAAATTAGAATTTGTGGTTGTTTGGTATAAAACATACCATTAGAGGGTACAAAATTTCCAATATTTATAAGATTTAACCTATAAATTTTGATCAGAGTTGAGTTTTTTTGAGCTTTTTTAGAATTGTACTCTGAAATTGTAAAGGCTGATCAGATCAGATTCGAGATTTTTGAAGTTTTTGAAAACATAAAGTTCAAAGTAAACCTGACCCTTTTTCTCGAGATTTTGCACATTTACTAATGATAAGCTACTTGGAACGTAAATAATTATGTTAAAGTGCTTGAAGGGGTTTTTACTACTGTAAGAATTGCATATTAATTTAGAGCAAAAAAAAATGGAAATTATACCATTATTAAAGGTGACTGTAATCTGTTTATTATTTCTTATTTATGTATCATTTTCCCCCCTCTTGTCTTTAGCTGATATTTAATTGCTGACGTATGATGTATATTTACATGTTCAATTGCCATTATTAATGTATCTAGTAGTAGGTACTAAAGCATATGAAATAATTTAGTTGAAGGCAAAAAAAACTACAATTACTATCTTGGCCCTTATCTCACCCAAAAAATAATTGCAATATGTAATGTGCAGATTATTAAGCAAATGAAATCAAATTTGTGTGAGCAGAGTTGACTCTTTTGAGATATTGGGATACCAGATATCAGTAGTTAGTAGGTATACTCGTAGTATTTAAAATAAAATAAAATAAATTTTGCAAAATTTGCAAATTTGCATTCACTACTAATCTTTTTTAACCTACCCTTTCTCCTCCCCTTCTATAGTCGACTACAGACTACAGATAGATATGTGTTTGACAATATAACCCTCATACATACACTTTGATTCAGATTATATAACATGTATAAAAAATGAGCATTTAATGTAAAAAACGGCAATTGAATCAAATGTCAAAAACTCGAAAATTTCTATATTTTTAGTATGAAATCCCGATCATGTTTGAATATCGTAAATATTTGTAAAATTTATGCCTAAAAAGTTTGAGTGCAATTAAATTTGTAATCTAGACTAAGATAATACAATATTAATAATCTAATGATTTCAAATGATTTCTAATGATTTTCTAATTAATGATTTCAAGTTAGAAAAAATGACAATATATTTTAAATTTGAGGTGAGGTAGAATTTTTAAAAAATTTGTAAAAATTTTGTTACTTATATATGGGTCTTTATATGACTTTTTCGACATTTTTGACATTTTTGAAGTTGACCAAATGACCGGGAATTGATCAAATGAACTCATAACTACTTATCTTTTTATGTAAAGTTAGTCAAGTTGTTTGTCTTTTTCTTTTTTATATGCTTTTGTTCTACTCTTTGTTCTACCTTAGAATTTTACAAGTTAACTAAAAAGTGATAAATAGATTCGATTTTTCTAACTTTACATTACCACATCCATCCTCGATCAATATACTTAAGATTAGCTAAAAGTATATCTATATCTAACTAAAGATAAGTATATAACCCAACCTTTAACTGTATCTGATGCATTTTTCAACCATCATTAGTTATTCAATAAGTTTTAAAAAAGCTCAAAACTAGATAGATTAAAGGGTTATAATTATGATCAAGGAAAAAGTCTTGAAAGATTGATTTGTGTTTTCATTTTTGCATAAAAGGTTGAATTATCTATGTATCTACAGCCTATTTGAAAAGTGCAATTTTGCACGCTATAAAAAATATCTAGCAAAATAGTCCAACCTACTATGCATTTGCATAATTTTTGATTAAGAATCTCGTGTTTTCTATGAATTTTTTTGCCATAAATGCATAATAAATGCAATTGCCCTGAGAAAAAAATCAAATCAAACCAATTTAAATATGCCATAAATTGCAATTGCAATCAAAATTGCATATGCTTAATGTATTAGTGCTTGAAAAAAAATTTCTTCTAAAATGTTAATAAGTAGGTAGGTAACAACAATGACTTAATAGGGCATATTTCCTTTATCGAATTTATTAAATATTTATCCTTTTATTAATCTTTTTGTTGACAACTTGAGCAAGTCTTACGACAATGAGGGTCTTGTTAAGTAAGTATGCATAATCTGTAGGATAATCCTTCGACTTTTGACAATATCAAATGTAGAGAAGAATAGAATTAAAATTTATAGGATTTAAAAAAGTTTAAATTGAAAGATTTGCCTATCTACAGTATAGTACTACTGAAGAAGTCCTACATGTGTTTATGTGTTGTTTGATGCACGTTTAAAAACTCAATTAAATTAAATTACGTAATTGAAAAAAAAAATGAGAAAGAGTAGCCGACAACAAAAAGCAAAAGCAAATGTGAATGTCAGTTTATTATTTCGGCCTAACCTACAGTAAGTATCTATATGTAAAAGTAGGTATGTATATGGAAATTTAAATGATTTTCAATCTGTCCATATAAGTACAAGATTATAATAATAAATTAAATAGGATAGGTACATTACCTATCCTTATCCTACGTCTAGAAATACATTTACAAAAAGATACGAGTAAGGATTATAAGTGTATCTGTTAATCATGTCAAAGCACGATACAACGATAAAAAATTTATTTTTTGCTAAAAATCTGCTTACTTTTTAAGCTGAGCAATTTGAGATATTTTCAAAATATAGATTCTGTATAATGGAGCACTACCGAAATCATTTAGGTATGTATATGTTTAAACTTTTTAAAATTAAGAATTAAGTAGATACTCCTCACCTTCTCCATACTACCTACCTTAGATTATAAAATTATTATAAAAATTACAAAATTTTAAGAAAATTTGGTCTAAATTCATCCTTTAAAAATGAAAATTTTGATTCAATGATTATGATCGATTGTTCAACTTTTCCAATCTTTCAGAAGCCTTTTTATCGTATATTTTAGTATTTACTTTGAATTTTTGATTTTTGAATACAAGTATTCCTTAACCTAATAACAAGTGTGATATACTGTCGGTACAAGAATACTGTCCTTTAAATCTTTCATTCTTAGAATCTTACCTGTGTATAAATAATCTTATCTCACATCATAGAATTCACAAATAAATTACAATTTACAAAACATAAAGATTTCATATGTGCTAGTAGTAATACTATGTATCTATACCCTACTGTCATATGAATAGTTGGATTGTGTAAGAAAAATGAGCAATAAAAATATAAAAATACAAATACGGATGATCATAATATATTTTTAAATGACTACTAGAATTACATTTAGCTCATAAATCTCCTATTTGTGACAAATCTGATGATTATTTACCATTTCTTACAGTACCTATATACATATGTATCTTCATATACAGAATGTTTTTTAGATTTAGAAATATCTGTAGCCCATACAAGTGCATAGATTCTCACAGGTAATAATTCTCATTGTCAGCTTATTTTTCATATACTCGTAGGTAGGTAGTAGTCAGTAGTACCTAAGTATATCATGTATGTTTTGTAAACTTGCTAATTTATAGAATTTTATTGAAAACAAGTATGTAAGTAAGTGTATACTTTTTTCCTAATCATTCAATTGCCTACAAAAGATAAATAACTTTTAAAAGTACAAGCAAAAACTAGATAAGAAATGAAGATGCTCAATTTTTGGATAGAATATGTATTATAGGGTATCCTAGTATAAGTATACTAATAAGTGAGATTTCTCCAACTTTTAATTGAAGGGAAAATAATTAGTAGTTATTATTTCGACAACAAAATGACAACAAAATGACAACAAAATGTCACTTTTTCTGTCACAAAAGCGTTTATTTATACTAGAGGAAATATTTTGTGAATGAAACTTTGCCAATTGTATAAGTAATATCTTATAGTATAATTTTGCTCTAAACTAAACACATTTTTGGACACTTTTAAAGCAGATAAAGATATCTAAAGTACATTTTTCTCACTCTATTTAACTGTTTAGTTTTTTTTCTGATATTATACTTGTAATAGTAGTACTAGGATTGAAAATGAAAGCATTACAATTTCATTAAATATTTTGCAAAATTTTTGTAAAGTAAATGGACAATAGGTTAATCGTGTTTATCTCGCCTTAAAATGACTTAAAATGGTCTTATTGCTACAATTCTCTTGGTAAAAAAGACAACTTTTTAAATATTTTAGCATTATTATTATTACTAGAGTAAGGGTAGATTAGGAATAGTTCTGATACTTTATTTGAAATTAAGACTTTTTTTCTCTGAGACGGTTGTGACCTGTTTAAGATCCATGTAGAGGTATCACAGATATTCTCAAACAAATTTCAGATATTCCAGATCAAAATAATAACTGGTTCAGGTAAATATAAGCTGGCCAAATTTCAAAAACGTTTCTTAACTATCCCTAATCTACCCCTAGTATTATATTACTTTGACTTGAGTCAAAATATACAAAATACTTAGGTAGAATAGAGTTATGAAATGCCTCAAATTCAAATTTAAATGAAGATGGTCCCCGACAGTGAGACAAAATACCATTGTACTGACTTGGTAGGGTATAGAGTATTGACATAGATTTGTACAAAATATACAAAGTAATTTGAATATTTGAAATAAGTCATCAAAAATGTAGACATTATATGACTTTTGACCAAAAGTTTGTAAAATCTTATGACTTGACATAATCACTGTCATTTTCTATCAAATTTCTTTGGCCTATCTGAATTATTACCTTGTAATTATTTTCTTAATTTGTTTACCAGGTTTTCAAAATATGTCTGAAATTATCGCAATTTTCTAGTTTCTAGTTTGAATATCTTATTTCAGCACTTATGTTATAAACTAGAAACTAGAAGAAGTTTTGTTAAAATATTGATAATTTTGAGTTCAAGTTCTCCTTCAGATTGATAGTAATTTAGCAAAAATCAGAGCAAATTCAGATCAAAATCAGAATAATAAAGTTACTAATAAGTCTACCCTATATCTATTATAAATAGTCTAGGTGTTTCCCACAATGAACTTTGAATTTTAATGAGTACTTATTGTACTCTGATCTGTAATAAATAATCTTACATGTACCTAGACTAGTAGTTAGTAGCAGTAGTAGTGTAATATGTATATCAATAAAAGATAGTTTGATCGGATTACGATTTATTTCAAGCCTGGAGACTTATATTATTTCACGGGCTAAATTTCAAATAATTGAGTTCGAGTAGTGTTGAGTAGTGCACAAAAGGTTGGGCAGATCTCAAAAAAGTATCTATACAATAACTTATGTGTATATAAGTATAGGTAGAATTTTTATAAAAAGAAATACTTTTGAGAGATTTATGCTTTTGTCAGCAATTTCAAATTTCATTCATTATCACTCACGTACTTACAAGACTAGTACACTGACTGTGTCTTATACTAGTAGTACAAGTACTTATAAAATACCTAATTTGAAGCATAATATATTTATGAAATCTAATTGGGTCAGAAGCAGATTGGAAACACTCTCAAATTCAAATTTCAAATAATGTTTAGTTAGTTAGAAAAGGCCTTTAAGGTAAATAATTAGCATACCTTGTTGTTTAGAACTATATTTGGCTTTTTATTTTACTTTTCTTGTCACTTGGTCATATAAGCATAGACATAGGCAATTATACTGAGGGAAATTGGGACTTTTGAAGTTTAAAATTATTTTTAAACCTTGCTTACTTCTAACTTGTAAATACTTGTGGTATTCAAAGACCGGATTTTAAGTTTTAATGGGAATTAATTATATAATATCGCAGTATTTAAAACTTTTTTATTTATATAGATTTTTATAATTTACAGTATGACTGATTCTAGTGACTAAAATACATACCTACATTGACTATTTTTGCAGAATTTTTTGCAGTTCTTTACAATTCCACCAACTCTGAAGAAAATTTTTGCAGAATACTTAGCTGTTTTTAAATTTCGGCATTCAAAAACAAGCAAAATATGAAATTTTGTTAAAATATTAAAAATTCCGATCCTTGTATTCAGATACCTTTCAAAATTTCAAAATAATCCTCATCGTATCATACAAGTAGGTAATTTTAAAGGCTGATAAATCACCACCATCATACGTTCTACATTATTAATCAAATATCCCCTGCTGGGTTCAACCTCCTACTTTTTTCAAGTTATATAATTATAATTTGGTACTGTGTAATGTGTAATGTGTACTTACACACATTTTAGTATTTTAGTTAAGTAAGGACTTACTGCTAATTATCTTGAAAATGTAATTTACACTTTTTAAATATCATAAAAATCTCAAATGAACCTTACTCAAATAGATAAGTAAAAATGCACTTGTACGAGTATGACAATGACAAAGACCAGATGTATATGTAGTTGAAGCAATGCAATGACCAAATGACCAATTAGCATAATTATAGCAGTAGTCATTTGTTAAGACAGCAGACGGACAGACTGACAGAATTCAGCATGCTCAAGACTATATAGACTTATAGGTATCATTTGAATAAGGGTATAATAAAATAAATGTTTAACAAGTCTTGTTTCAAATTTTTTATAAAAAAATTTTCAAGTCAGCCAACCTCTAGATCAACATTTTGCTCTCATTTTTTGGCAAAAGTTTCATTGTCGAACTGCTCCTTACTACTATACTGTTACTATGCTATGCATCTATGAATGATCATAAAAATTGCCTTATTTGATACATTTTTACAATAAATTTATAACACATGTCTAGGGTCAGTCTACAATCTATTTTATGACATTACTTTTATCCTCATAAGGACACAAAGCTACCGGCCACATTTTACAAAAGTAAATTTTTGTTGCAAATAATTTGCTACCAATTTTTGACCCGGAATTTGACCAAAATCCTATCCAAAAATCATTAATAAGGTGTGTCCCAAAATTCATTTTTATAATTTTAGATGAGGGCGTCAATTTAGCAGTTAAAAGCCCAGCTGTAGATCTGTAAGCTTTGTTATTCTAATGATAAAATGCATCTATTATAGACACTTGTACTTCTAATCAATAATATCCAGTGTGCTCAGCTTGAATAGTGTTTTTTGCACTTTGATATGCAAAAAGTGAGCCATTTTACATTTTTTAATATGCAAAATTCCCCTTTGATCACAGTTAAAGCACACGAGCCCTCGTAATAAAAATGCACAATTAGTGGGCAATGAGCCAGGAAATCGTATTATAAATATTCTAAAAAAGTATAGTAAGATAGTATCTTACAGTAGATATAAGTATCTTACAGTAGTAAGATATATTTTTTGGGGATTTTTTTGCACAAGTTTTATAATTGCAAGTGATTCAGGTTATAAGGTGAGGTTATTGCAGGCAGTTAATAGAGTAATTATAAACAACCCTTACTTTTTCAAAAGCATTTTTCTAGAGTACCCTACTCTGTAGTATAGTACCTACATTATGTATAAGTATAGGTATAATATAAATGATGTTTGAAAGTAGGAGAGCAGCCGTCAATGAAACTGAAATTACAATCTTGTAATTGTATCGAAAGACAGAAGAGATATGGATTCATTTCGTAGTCAAATAATCGAAAATTTATTCACGTAATTCTACTACAAAAGTATCTATACATACTACTATTATATCAGTAGATATATGTAGGTATAGTATTTTAAAATAAAAACTGGGTGAGTTGAGCAGGTTATCAGTGCAGGTATATGTATGTTGATAAACTATATAGTGATACGTGTGGCTTATGCAATATTATATCGATCTCATAGAGCAAAAAAAATTATTCATTAAAATTCATTCTTTCAACAGGATGGGCAACTACACTGCTGTAAAAATGTAAAATCTATTGTCTTTAGCTTAGAAAAGTTAAAAGCAAAATCAAATCACAAAAGGGATTATAAAAATTTAAAAATCCATTAGATTATGTTGTCTTTTGTGAGAAGAAATGACCAATTTGTAGTTGCTATTTACTTTTCTATTGTTTTTATATAGGATTTCCTAAATTATCAAGAAATTCAAGTATCAATTTCCCCTATCATAAAAATAGGGAGAAATTGGTCAACTCAATTTGTACTATTTAATCGTCATAAAATGTTATATTGATCGAATTTTGCAATTTTTTTAGAATTCTCAGATCCATGGCGTATGCTAATGTAGGTACTTGAAAAATTTAGAAAAATGCTTTAAAAAATGTAAAAAATGACAATTTTAAGTAAGGTTTTGAATGTAAAGTTTGACAATTTTTGAATTTTTTTTCCTTTTTGGTTGAGCAATCCTATATGATTTTAAAATTGAATGACAAACCTTGCACAAAGTACAAAAAATAAAGGTAAGTATATGTATCTGTAGAATAGACTAATGGATTACCCATTGTCAACTTTAATTACACAATTGGAAGTATGCAAAAATATCAATTTTATATTCATAAAAGGATTCTTTAAATTTAATTATCTCTAGGCTATTTATTCATTAATTAGTCAGTTGCACAAATAACTATTACTATCAATATCAATGGATATTTTTAAAAAAGTACTCTCAAGTTTCAAGACCTTCAAAACTCAAACCAAAGGTTGGAAGGACTACTATTTAAGTGAATCATTGAGCTTCAACTCCGTGACAAAAATTATCAAGATAATTAATTAAAACATAGTAGGATACTGCAAGGTATTTCAAATTTAGTGACAACCATATCACCTAAAAGATAAAAAATTAATTTTTGAGGAATGAATTTTTTTTGAGTACTCTACTCTACCATAATTTTTCTACAATTAGATACCAATGAAAAAATAATTTTGATTTATAAATCTTGACAGGATGCCCCTTCATTGATATCTAAAATATCTAAAATTCCAAAAAATTTTGATATTTTTCCATGAATTGATTTTGAAGTTAAGTTATTTTTCTCAAAATTTTGAAATTATCCCCAATAATTTTAATTTAATCTGAATTTAAAATCTAATTTAAAATTTTCCGAAATTTTCTGCAAAATTTTATACAAATGGCATTCCCTAAAATAAATTTTGAAATGCCAAAATATGTAGGTAGTATGTAGGTATATCAAAATTTCGAAATTTTATTTTTGTTTGTTTTGAATTAACCTAATCTAAATATATCTTTTGTAGAAAATTATATATGATTATATGTACCTACATATGTGATTTGCACAATTTAGGCTCAGATTTGTGTTTTTGCACAAAACAAACCTAACAATTTGCAATTCACAAGGTCTCGTATGTATTGTAATACATAGTAGGTATGTAATTCGTGTATTTGCAAATATCGGTTTAAGGAGATCCTATGTGGGCCCCATGGGGAATTTATCACGAGGTTTAAAAAAACAACATAATAAAACCCTTGCACTTTTCTCACTCTCGAAATAATTGCTTCAAAACAAATTGCAACAAAAGCCTTAGCAGATATTTCGATGCTTTTTTCTGATAAATCTAAAGCTCAAGTCTAATACCTACTACTATCTATTAGTATCTATCTGTATATACTTATACTTGTACTAGGTATTATATAACTGTAGAATTGCAGGACCCCTTGCTAAGACCAGAGCTCACATCTCTCGCCCAAAGATATATCTTGCACAAAAATCTTATTGACATAACCCTGGACCTTTTTTGTTTTTGAGAATAAGGTTAGCTTTCTTGTCTAGTACCATGTATTCTACTGATAGTAATTTTCCTTATACTATAGCGCTGTAGTGGGTGTATTAAACAAATTAAATCTGTATCAAAAAGTATCATTTTGAAAGTCATCACATCACAAAAATAATTGAAGAATTTCGATTTGGGATTTTGAAAGCATGGAGTCAACCACAGGGTAAAAATTATTTTTTGTAATGGTTGTAATTGAGAGAAATTTTTTATTTTCAAAAGTCACTCATGTTCTGATCTTGAAAGTTTCACGCACTTTCAAGCCAAGAACTCTCGAAATAATCCCTAATAGCTTGTAAGTGATTACAGGCAATTGATGTATTAACCTCCAGATGAGTTATTTACAAATATTTATTGTATTTCTACAGGTATGCAGGTGTATATTTATATTTGATTATGCAATTTAGTCATTTATCTAAAGTCTAAAGTAAATAATAGTCCAAATCCAAAATCATACCAAATAGAAGTCATAGCTAGCAGAAATAATTGAATTTAAAATAAAGGATATTAATAAAATGCCATTATTACACAAGATTGGGAAATTACCTATTAAGGATTTCATTGACATTTTTGCATAAGATCTTATTATGCATCTCTAGGACTTTGTATTTGCTTATTCAAATGATAAAGTTCATTAAATTTAACCTCGATTTTTCTTCAAAATTCATAATTAATAATCGGAAAATTGTTTCCGTTTTCATTGATATAAGGCCTGATATTGCCGTAATTCGAGAATCAAACAAGGATTTTGAAATTCAATCAAAATATTTTAATTCCAATTTGCAATCTTGAAACTCAAATTTGGCTACATTTTCATACAATAGGTAGGGTACTATGTTGACGTGTTCATTTCGATTTTATGTTTGTAGGTAATTTAAATAACTTTTTTAGGCTAAAATATGAAATTATTGGTTTTACATTTTTGGGTCAAGTTCTTCCCATTAGGGTAATAATTCTAGTACAAAATTCCTATCATCAGATTTGTAGAAAATTCTAGTATTTATTCGAATGATTATCAAGTCCAAGCTAATGATACTATAGTACCTGAGAATGGGTGGTAACATCAAAGTCAATAATAGAAATTATCCCAAAAACCCAAATATTCAAGTGTATATAATATGTATTTTGAGCAAATAAAATTAGTGATAGAATTACTATATTTGTAATGACTATAGAATGATAAATGAAAAAAATTAAAGTGCTTACACATATCACAAATTGTACTATTTGAATAGTATCTGTATTAGTAGTAGTAGTAGTTGTCGAAAAGATATTTAATTTTTTTCTAGCAAGGTCAATTCGTGAGTCACGAATCAAAATCAAGATGCTCAAATCGAGCAAGTTTTAAGATTTTAATAATACCATTAATTCATTACATATATTTAGTAGTATTTAGGCATGGTTTGAGGTTTTTTTCATAATTTGAGAATCATTTATCTTCACTTTTGAAGATTTTTTTTCTAGAATTTTTCCGGTCTAAAAAATTTGCATTTTCGCTTTGTATTATTAACTTGAATGTGTGTCTGCTCATCTAAAATGATTTTTTGGCCATACCTTAAGATTTTTCGCCTATTTAATCGATCAAGTATCCTTCAAAAAACATCTCAAATGATCAATTATTTGACGAACCTTATATAATACCTTGCTTTGTTCACAAAGTACAAAGTATTTGTACCTAAGTACTTAGAATCTTTAAATTATTCAAAATTTACTCAAATATGTAAAAAAAAAACTAATTTACCTAAATAATTACCTATTTATTATGTAAGGACAACAAAAAGACCTGAAATTTTCTTGCATTTTTGAGAATCGTTTCAAGACCTTAATGTGTAATACAATTACACATACCTTAGGTAATTTGATTTTGATTGACTTTGACTTTTTTGGAATGTAATTATTATCTCGTTTATGATGTTCTATTATATGACATTTAATTAAAAATAACCCCTTTTTGAGGCACAAATTATGCATAAATTAACCATGAACTTTATTGTAAAACATCAACATAGGTCATAAATGTAAGCTATTAAATGTAAATTACCATATTTGAATGGATGAAATGACTTAAAAATTGCACAAAGTGTCCTTTTTTGGTATAAAAAGCTGTATAAAACAGTCTATTATAGGTCCCTACTTTACTTTTATGATTTTCTTATCTGGTAATTTTAAAACCTTAATGATTTACTTTTAGCTTTTGCCAAAATATTTAAAAAGTTGAATCCAATTTCCAATGCTTTTGATGCTTTTGATATCAAGTATAAATAGAGTACCCTATAAATGAATAAAAAATAGATAAATACAAGTGGTAGAAATTTTGGCAAGGTCACCACAATTTATTTAAATCCTAATACTTTTATTAGCTCCAAGTACATGTACTCGTATCTAAAACTTTTTCGAGATTTAGAAAAAAATTCAGAAAAAGATAATCAATCAAGCAAATCAATGGATAAATTTACATAACAAAATCTTTCAATCATTCTTTCGATTAAACATATTTGATCTATTAGTATAGTAGTATCAAATGTGCTTAAAAATGTAAGGTGCATAATATCAGTATTCAGTATAATGTATTATCGTAACGAATTTTGAATAAAAAAGCTCAAAGGCCAGAGCCAGAACTAGTGTATTTACATCACGAGATAAAAGGGCAATTAGGAATTACAATTATCCTCAATTTTCTACAAATGACTTCCCTATATCGTGAATCTTTTTTTATCAATAACCTATGGAAATTACGCACACAGTTAAGTGTTATTCAATAGAAAATACTTGTACTTGTACTAGCTTTTAATATTAAAATCAATCTTGAATTGATCAAAATGGCCATAAAATATCAGTACTAGCAAGTACAGATAGTGTATTTAAAAATCCTTTGAAATCAAAATCAAGTGAATTCCGGTTTGAAAATCAAAACAAATTATGATTTGATCGATTGATTGCTTTGTATTTGTAGGTTTGCTTTTGATATGATTGGAAAAAAATGTAATGTAAAACAGACGTGACCAAAAAAAATTTGATTTCTTAAAATAGATACCGAGGTTTGTACGAGTATACCAGCAGATACTTATGTAGAAGCAAAATTTGAGATTTTGAGATTTCAAGATAGTGTATGTTTACGTTACACTTTGTGAATCTAAAAAGCTACTTGTGTTTTTATTTTTATTTTTCTTTCAGATTTAAAGATTTGAGGCACTAGTGCCTAATGGTCATAAAAAAAACTCGAGTGACTGACCGATTTGTTCAATAGACAAAATCAGTGCTACATTACTAGCAATATAATCATTATTTTGCTCTTACATATACTACTATACTATATACTGGTAAATAAGATCCTACAATGTATATTGTAGTACAAAGTACAATATCATAACCCGGAGCAAGAAAAAGAACCATTAAATTTGGATAATAAATAAAGCAATTCATCAAATTGGCCAAAACTCCAAACTTCAAACTAGTTATCAATTTATCCAAATATTTTTCATAAAAAGTCCTTATAAAACTACAATGTATCTATTTACCTACCTAGTTTTTGCTTACATATCAATGAAGATACTTCTATCAAAGAAGTTAAGATCCTTACCCAATTTAGTGGATACTTTGATTTATTCTAGACATTTGAGATTCAAGGCTTTTAAAATAATTTTACAAAAATTTGAAATTCCGGCATTTTGGAGGATTTTAGCCCAAAGCTAATAGACATTTAAATGAATCTTTAATGTAAAAAATGCTTTTAATCAGTCAAAAAATGATTTAATTGGTTTCAAATCAAAATCAAATACATATAGGTACAGTCTAGAGTTCCTTCAGGATAAATTTCTAACTCTATAGGAGAGCTTAATTGACTCATCGTTTAACAAATGAAATGGACAAATACATTTTACAGAATTTTTGCAAGATCATTCTACCGACTGTGATATGTAGGTAACGTATGTAGCTTTAGGTCTTTAGAGAAAACAAAAATTGTAAATTGTAAAGTAGAGTCAAGTAGACCTGCCTTGTCTAAGGTTTAAATTCTAAATGCAAATTTTCGATTTACAATTTTTGATTTGTTAATGGACATGCATTTGAAATTTGAAAGAAATTTAACATATTGTAGCTTGTAGTGATTGGTACTAGTACCTATAAGTATCCTAAGTTAGAAAATGAGATTTTGCAAAAACAGTCCATATGCATTTTTGCAAAATAAAGGATTTGAAATCGAACACATGCCAAGTTACACACTATTTTTACATAAGTTACACCTACAGAGGTTTTTTAATGAGATATAAATTACTCAAGATAATACGGATAGTTAATTTTAGCTAATTGCTTCTATTTAAAGACTTAAATCGTGTTTTTTTGTTGTAAAAACCGACAAAGTCAAGGTACTATTAGTATATTATGTGTCGTAGATTTCTAAACTTTCAGCAAGCTTTTTTGCAAGACAATTTTTTTGCAAAATTTTGAATGAATGGAGCTTTCAAAATCTTGCTGAGAGTTAATTAATTTAAAGATTTTTAAAGTAAATGAATAGGTGTAATATTTCATACTGTATAATATCTGTATGAGTAGAATTTTATCAAAAAATTGTACAAAGGGCAAATGATGGGGAGAAAACATTTTATAAATTAAAAGCTTATTAGTGAATATAATAGTCCTACTGATATGATAGTTGTAAAGATACTCGTATGTATGAAATGATAGGTGATAATAAAATACGCATAAAAAATAATGAGCCAACTGACACAAAAAAATTAAAAGTTTTTTCCAAAAAATTTCACTATCATTCATATCATAACAATACCAGTATAGGGTATGTACTGTATTCAAAGGACTACTACTTAATATTTTAACAGAAATTATAGAGATATCATGATGGTAGTATAATAGACACATTATAAACATCGTATCATCTTTTTTTCTTTTTGGCCCTGGCCACAAAAAGTGAACATCACAAATATCTCATCTCATGTGTGCCTGTCATAATGAGTCGAGTAAATAACTTGTAAGTAAAAAAAAATGAATAAAATTTTTTTACAAGATATCACCCAAAACACAGCAAGTGATTTTATAATTTTATGAGATTTACTACTATAGTTCTATGGACATTTGATAAAGACATAAAATGTCAAATTGGCAATTTTGACTTCATTTTGTCCCAAATTTATTAAAGTTAGATAAGACCACTTCTTTTTCTGATGCTTTCACTAGTTTAAAAAAATCTAGGTAAATAAAATTTCATTTCAAAAAACTTGTTAGATTCTTCAAGTCTGACAATTGGAGTACTTGGTGGGTTTAAAAGCTTATTTAAGATAGGTTAGCTTAAAATTTTCAAGTACCTATACCAAAATAGTATTTTAAGAAATTTTGACCTTTTTGAATCAGTTTGGTTTGATTTAGAATAAGATGTAGTGTACATTTAGGATTTAAGAATCCTTAGTAAATTACAAATCTAGATTTTATGATATGATATCTAGCTGGTAGTTGAATAGCTCTTTAGAATTTTAGAACTTTACAACTTTAAATATGAAATTTGAAATAGAGAGTGATTTGAAAAATGGTAATTACTTATATATAGTGTATATGGGTATCTACATATATTTTAATACTATTAACTAGTAAAAGAGCTATAAGGGTGGTTTTTTTAATGTACTTTTAATATTAAAATTATGAACTCGCCCAAAATTCTCACAAATGACTCGTGTAGACTGTGTAAGTCACGATTCCCATGTCTTGTTTTTATTTTATTTTTATTAAGTGTAGTTGAAAGGCCAGGTCAAAAAGGACAGGTAAATCTGAGGAGCAAGAAAATGATCACTTGTCTTGTCTTCTCCTCAATTTATTATATTACTAGTAGTGAATTATTATTACGATCAAAATTATTAAGAAATCATATAAAAAAGTGCACGCACTTGTACGAGTACTGCGACAATATTTGGATAGATCTCAAAAAATAAAAAAAAATTTCAATTTAACGATCTTGCTCTTGAATGTCGGGATGAACAAAAGATGAATTTTTGCCAAGTTTCATTTATCTTGTCTTGTATGTTGTATGTTGTATGGTATGTGAGAAATTGTCTGCCAATATGTCTGGTTCACAGATGACCATTTAAATGACCCCTATGACTATAAAGCTTTCATTTTCATTCAAACAAATTAATATACCTAGGTACACATTGTATCTAAAGATATGATAGAGGAATTGATTTTGAAAAAAAAATCTTTCAATCAATATCAATATCAGTAGAGGTACAAAAGGTATTGTGAGAAATAGGTAGATAGAGAAATCTTCTTTTAATATGACATTAATACCTTTGTAGGGATATTTATCTAGATTGTACATCTCTTGAATACAAATGTTTGTTTTTATTAAGTATTAATGACTTTAGATCTATAATACCAGATTCAATTGAAGGTTTATCTTTACAATATCAGTATTTGTGATAGGGCAGGGGAAAAGTGGGTCATATTATTATAAGCATTTCCTTATATCTAAGACCTTATTTCATGAAAATATTTCAAAAATTCCCAAAATATTGATCAAAATTCAGTCTTATTTCATGGAAAAGTCTCAAAAATTTGCAAATTTCAGGCGTAATTCATCAAAATTTTGATCAAAATCAACTTTTCATACACTTCAGGTGGATTTTTATGAGAAAATAAGCTTGTATTTTAAAAGTTAAAAACCTTTAAAAGGCCCCTGTATCTTAAGTGCAATCGATCCAAGATCTATAAGTAGATACAATCTGTACAAGAGGATTATTTTGATTTTTTCGCCATTCTTTGATCTACTTTTTAATTAGATTTAGGTGATATTTCTTGGAACAATTAAGAACATAAAAAAATTGTAAAAATAATAGGTACCTAAATAAGTAATACTTGGTAAAAGTAATTAATAGTGTGAGTAATTGGGTCGAAATTTGATTTGATGCAAAATGCTCTCATATCTAATTCAAAATAATTTTTGCAATTTTTAGCATGATATTTCTTTAATTGATGTTTACCTCGATCATCAGCAGAATAATTATTTTATTTTTCTGACCTACAACAATTAAACTGTTTAACGATCCTACAAATATGCCTTAACCACCTGTTGATAGCTATAATACATTAAAGATGAGTTAAAAATGCTTAGAGAAAAAACCTTTCAAAATTCCATTACCTACTTAATGCTTACATGTATAAGTACCTACATAACATAACAATGCAAAAGTGAAGAATTGATTCTAATTATAAAGGAAATATTAAATTACACTATATTTATAGGTAAAAGGTGCAAATTTGGTTAATTCATACAGAATGAGCAACCCAAATTTTTTGATTGAAAGATTAAATTTATGCCTTTCAACTGCTCAGATTCAAAATGTACTACCTATCTGTATCTGTAGTAGATAATAGTACCCTACAACTGACTGATATTTTTGAAAAAAATGAGATTTTTGGCAGATTTACCTGTTGAAATTGCAAACAGTTGGATTTTCTATTTGAATTAAGTATTATGATACTTTTTTCAAATTTTCTAAATTTACTACTCTGATAAATCTCCTATTAGATTCTATTAAGTACACTATAAGTATTTAGAATAGAAGTTTATTTTTTTTAAATCTTCAACCTGATCTTGAGAGTCTTGTCATTTAGATACAAAATGTATCATTTTTTGCTCTCACACTTTCTTATCTTAATCTTTTCATTCACACGAAGATCACAAGGGTTTTAATGACAATAATAACTTTTATTTTTCATTCTTAATGGCCTAATGTAACTTGAGATTTTAATTAAATTCTACAATTTATACAAGTACAGATACTTCTATTTATTAGGATACTTTGGTACTTTATGATACTCTATGAGATTCACAATCTCCATTAAAAATGTATAAAAAACCTGCCGAAATTGAGAATTATACACTTTTTTTGACAATATGAGTACAAGTATTGTAGTCCTTGAAAAACTCATCTGCCTTCAAATGAATTTTTACATACAGGTATCTATATTAGAAGTAATAGACCTTACACTATACACCAGCAGAATTTATAGTTTAAATGGCCAAATCGTTCTAGTACCTACTGATACTGATGGTACATGTGAATCTTTACCCTTAGGGTTGCAAATAAATATCTAAAATTTATTTTTGGGTGCTTTATTACTACAATGCTTATGGATATTTCAAGATTTTTTTACGACTTGTCCATCGAGTTTTGCAAGAGATATTTTGGGCTTTTTATGGACAAGGCCATGAGCTCTAGGTACCCCTATTACATATTTTGCATATTTTAATTTTAGCAAATTTGCAAATTCGCAAATTCGCAAATTAAAGTCAGACATGAGATGGAATTTTCTTTGTTCTGAAAATCTTACAAATTACGCATTATATAAACATATCCTTTCTATCTCGAGTTAATCAAGTCTTAAAAGTCTTAAAAGTGCCTTATAATCAAATTTTATAATTTCTTCCTCATTTGTAAACTTTTACCTACTTGATCTCTTACACATTTACCTAAAGTACCTACATAAGAACTTGGGTTAGATTATAGTCTAGATTACGAGATGATTGTACACTCGAAGACAATTTACTTTTTATTAAAAAGCTGAGAATGTGGGGGTGTATTCGACAATCAATATTTCTACCTTTTAGCTTTATTTTGAATCACTTTGTGTGCTTTGAAAAGTACAGGAATTTAGCTAAATTTTATCAAAAATCCTAGGCCTGGAGCCATAAAAATTAGACAAAAAGGTGAAAGAAAGGAACCGATCATTATGAGTAGTATTTATCTAGTTAGATATATGATGTAAAATTGGGTGTAAAGTGATTTATTAGATGGGAAAAATTGGGTAAATTTTGCATCCCTATCGAAATATCTGTCGAGTTAATGAACGGAAAGACAATACAACTCTTTCAAACACATTCTAATGAGATACTAGGCAAAATAATTTCAAAATTTCTAAACAAAATTAATACCTGGAAATACAAGATACTAAAAGCCGAATTTCAAAGTATATCTAGATTTTTGCCAAATAATTCGATTAGATGCTTTATGCTTTGAAAGTGCACAGACATGTAGTAATAATATTATTCAAATATCTTGAAATATAAAAAGTATGACAATCATTTTCAAGAGAAATCAGATTTTTTTGGCAAAAATCCGCAAATTTCATAAAAATATGAATGGTTTTGATACTACAGAATAGATAACCAAGGCGGTTAGATAAAAGTAATTTTTTTTGAATTTATCCAATATTTATATAACTTTTTTGCACAGATAACGATTACAATCTTACTCTAGTAGGTGTATAAAGGTGAAATAAAAAAAATGAAAAAGTCAAATATTTATATCCAATCATACTTATAGATATTGGCTAGAATATAGATAGATAAATAATCACGGCAGAACTTTCCAACAAAAATATGGGCCCACCTCTCAACATTAGAAATAATACAATTTCCGGTTTGACCAGTCTTATACCTACTAACAATTACTTTACACATATTATTGTCAGTAGGTATTTTGTTGTGATATTTGTATTATTGCTACTTATTATTATTACTTTATACTGATAGTGTATTAGCTATTGAAATTAGTAAAAATACAATAGTTACAACTGTCTACTATGTATTCTGTATAGTATATGCACTTAAGTTACTTACAACTTTTGTAAGTTTAAAGGCAATGCACCCTCACTTTTGTATTTGGTGATTTTTACTACTATTATTGTACTACTAATGATATTCATAAGTTGAAGTTGAATGAATGAAATTGTAGCTCTCTTTTTGTAAAAATTGAGGAGGCTATAGTGTATGTCTGTCTTGTCCAAATCGAAAATTAGAACGATTTAGATACATACATATTGATTGAAAATTTGACCTATGGTTTTTCAAGTACCTGAATGTTTTTCAAGAATTTCGACTTAAAATGTTCAAAATCTAGATCTAGTTCTAAATCTGTTCAAACAATTTTAAAATCTGAAATCCATTAAAAGCCAAATTGGCAAGTCAATACATTCAAATGACTTGAGAATAAAAATTTCAAATTTTCGATGAATGAGTATGAGCTATTATGATGTGTATTTTCTATAATTTTTGAAAAATGCAACAAGTAAGTAGTCAAAGGGAAATCCGCACTATGTCACATGTATAAATTTGTAAAATATGATATGTACTTTTATGAGCAGTTCGCATAATAGTACAACTACTAATATGTAAGTATGCATAATTTTTTAATTTTTTAATCTTTAAATAATAATAAATTACTCTATCAATAGCTTTACAAGCTTCTCATGTGCAGGTTGGGGTAACTACTACTAGTACAAGTATCTAAAACTAAAAGAAATCATTCAATCATGTTCTAAAAAAAATTTTCTCAAGTCCTTATAAAACAACACTATACAAGTTGATGGGCAGGCTTGATTGGAAATTAGATAGTCTAATGACTCTTTAGAGACTATCATCACTTAGGGTACCGATTTACCATACCCTTTGATTTCTACAATTGCCTTAAATGTACAAGATTCAATTTTTTTTCTGTTAAGTAAGGTTCGATGGGAAGTTGAGGAAACGATATCAAGTAATTCTTTTGAAAAATATTTGGAAAAATTTCGTGCTATAATGCCTTTAAAGTTGCTTTTAAGTTCAAAATCTCTAAAAATTTCATTTTAGTTAAAGATAACAGTGAATCTAGGAAAATCTTTACATCAACTCCTATGAAAAAAATGCCAAAAAAATGCCAAAAAAAGCCAAAATCTTCATTTTATGAATTTTTTTAGGTTACAAAGGTGATTTTCTAGATATTTGAGGCGAAAACCTCAGATTTGAACTATTCTGCTAGTACTACAGATAGAAAAGTAAGAAATTTAAATTATTGCAAATTTTGGGCTACTTTGGGCTCAAAATTTGCAAATTTCGAGATATTTTGAATGAGCCAGAGGTATAAAAATATCAAAAAATGGCCCCTTTTTTCATAGTCTACCACATAGTCCAATGTATTAGGGACTAGGTAGTAGTAGATAAATTTTCAAAAAATAATTAGCTCAATCTGAGCATTACTACTTTGTATATGTAAAAATGAATTTTTACAAAGTCATTTTTGCTACTTTCTGCTGTGCCTTATCTACCATCGATCATAATACTACTTGAAACTTGAACAGATCTTAAACATACTTATTATTATAAACATACTTGTAAGTATGTTGGGTACAATAATACCTACCTACCTACCTACATATTTATGTACTAGGTACTAGATATTATTTTTAAATTACAAAGGACAAATATACAAATATACAGTTATAACGGGAAACTAAAGGGAAAACACAACTCTCAAAATATTTCACTTTCATTTCTATTTACTGTATGTATGTAGTCAGATATTATTTTTAAAGTATAGCTAACATGGTATTTGATGTTTGTACCTCAACTCATACTCATAAGTCATAATCATAATCTTAAGTACAATAGTTTAAGATAGGATTATTATTATTTTTTGGCTAGATGTATCAGTAGATAGTAGGTTTAAGCTCTCAAATCCTTTAAAAACTAAGAGATTTGAGATTAATACCTTTAACAAATCATAAGTCATCTCCTGATCCAATCAATGTGTACCTTCTGTAGGTAATTTTTAAGAAAAATCATTTATGGTCACATTTACTAGAAAAAATTGAAAATTATTTTTTCTCCTTAATTAGCCCAAGTCAACATAGAAGGTATTGTAACTACATTATAGTACCTAAGATAGGGAATAGGGATAGGCGGAAATCCATAAATTACTTTTGTTAAACTTTCGGTTGCAGAAAATTAATTGCATTTAATAACTTTGGTGGTGGCCATAATTAGGTATGAGCCAAAATTTCAAGAAGGTAATAAAGGTAAGTGTGAAGAAAAAAAATGAAGATGCAAATGTGTATGCGAATAAGACTTCTGAAATTTCAGAATTTGGTCAATTGACCCAATGAGATATCATCAAAATTATGAAAAGTTCAATTTCTAAATTAATATGTGGTAGACTATGAGAAAAGGGGCCATATTTTGATATTTTTACACCCCTTGCTTATCCAAAATATCTCGGAATTCGCAAATTTTAGCCCAAAATTTGCAATAATTTAAATTTTTTACTTATATGTATCTAGTGAACATCGTTATTCTTTCAAAATGACTTGAAAATTAGAAAAATTATCAAAAATGCCTAATTTGTAGTTTATCATTTATCAGATTTTGGTTAATTTTTCTAAAGAAAAATGTCATTGAGTATCTTACGATTAGTGTATTTTAAGCATACTATTTTTACATGTATGTTTATCTATATACGTATACCTAACTGGCAGTATAATCATAATTAAAATCATAGATTTTTATATACTTTTTCATGTTGGCCAAAGGAAGACGATGTGGTAACTATCAGAATATAAAGTTGGCCAAAAAATAGACTTGACATAATCAACGACAAAATAAAAACTCAAAAAAGTATCAGATACACCAATTCTGTGCCCTATTTGGACAAATAATGTAGGTACATACATACATATCAAGATTTTCAATAAACATACAAAGAAATCAAAATGCTTAAAGACTTGGTAAATTATAAGTTTATTAGAATCTACATACATAGGGGATCTATTCAAAATTTTGTAATAGATCTTGAATTAATACTATCTTAAGTATGCATTAATCAGCTTAAAATGCCAAATTAACGAGAATTAGCAAAAAATGCTTATTTTCAAAGGCTTACTTGTTTTTGCTTTGTGAGGGAATGGAATCCGCAAGATTTTTGGATGAGCTCGAACTATATGATGAAGTTGAACTGGCTGAAGTTGAAATTGAGGATCTTTTTGGTCCAACTCCATTTCCATTATTATTAATGTAGTTGTTATTATTTTGTTTTTGGAGTATAGGTGCTTGTGTAGCTAGACTTGGGTTCGGGTTCGCCTTAATTTCGACAATCCTGGCTCGAACTTGAGGTTGATTATTCCCACCCACGAGAGTGTAATTTGATCTGTCACCCCATGATAAACTGGATGAACTTGATGATGAACTACTCGAATAACTTACACTTCCAACTGATGTAAAACTAGTTGACAAGATGCTAATTGTGACCAAAAGTAAGGCTGTCTTTGAACTTATACGCGGCTCCATTTTATCACAATTTTCTTAATATGATAATTACAAGTACTTGAAAATTCCTCAAAATATTCTTATACAAAAACTATACCAATCAAATTAAAGGGTCAGTTCATTCACAAAGTCAATAGGCAGATAGTTGGATATCGGCAAAAAGCCAAAAAGTGCATCAAAAAAATCTTGGCTTGAATATCAATCAAGATATTATACAGGTATATCAGTAGTAGATTGATCTCAAAAATCAACTTTTGATTTGATTGATAATTGCTACCGATTACTAATATAATAAAGTCCAGTTCATAAAAGGGCACAAAAAATGTCCTTTACACCAAAAATATGTCCAAACAGGGTAGCTTTTTTCTGTCAACGATTTGTAATAGCACCAGGACTAGATGTATAAAGTCCCATTATAAATAGCCATAAACTTAAAACACCCTATTTTCACAGTTTTTTGATAAATTTGCAAAAAAATATTTTGCACAAATATTTTGCAAAAAAAGTTTATCTATCAGTATTTGAGTATTAGTTGTAAATGAAATAAAAATTGTAAATGTGCACCAGGAGTTTTAATGATCTGCTCTCGACTACCTTCTGATTGAGAATGAAAACATGGGCAGTATATTTTGCATTACATTTACCAGTACTATGGACTATGGTCTACAGACTTACAGACCCAGTCAGTGCATTTTATTTTCTATTAAATTTACTTGTACCTACTAGTATATAAAATATATGGTCGATATAACGAGTTCAAGGGAAATATGAGAATACTCTTACTTTTAAATTGTACAGTAGTAGTAGTATCTACAGGTATAATAATTATATTTTATCAAATGCACTTTTCATATGTGGTTTTTAATTCTCATAAGCCTATTGTGCGTACAAAAATCCAAGAATTTTTCATTATTTTGAAAAATTTTCAAAAATTAGTTTGCAAAATACGAAATCTTGTCAATTTTTTGAAAAATTTTTGAACTTTTGACCATAAAAGTTGACTCATTAACAATCTAAATATTTAAAAAACTCAAAAATGGCAGAATAAGTTATAGTATTGGCTTAAAAACTTAAAAACTAAAAAATTTCAAATTAGAGAACTTGTGTAGGGTACTTAAGTAGTATAGTAGAAGGCATTCTAAAACTCTACCAATCGATATCTGACCAAAATACTTGTAAAATGCATAAATTTACAATTTACAATCAAAAGAGCCTTACCAATAAATAAGGCATTATAAAGATGCTCAATGATCAAAATGATCAAAATCGATTAAAAAATTAAAAAGTAGTCTAATTAACTTGAGAAATCAGATCTACTCTTATGATACTGAATAGACGGAATTGAAAGTCGGTGTTAATGAAATTATACTTTGTCGAATCCTTGAAAAAGTGATTAAATTATTTTAAAGATCATTAAAAGAAGAACAAGTTTGCACTGTTTTGTTTATTTTTTATGCAAAAATTTCAAGAATAGTCTGCTCTACAAGTAAGTGTAGTTAATTGATGTCAAATTTATAATTGCACTATTTTTAATAAGATAATTTTTTATAAATATTGATAGTAGTAGTAGTGCTAGGTAAAGGATAGGATAATTTGGTAGTGTAGTGGTCAAATCGATTAAGTAATAACAATAATAATACGTTAGGTCAAAAGTAGGTAGGTAGTGGAATATTTATAATAGTACCCTATCTGTAATAGAGTAGTTTATAGTAATAATAAATATTAGTACTTGTTCATATAAATAATAATAATAGTTGGATGAGATAGAGCCAGATAAAGTAGTTAACCATAAGTTAAGTAAGTAGTTAAATGGGATTTGGTTTTTGGTAATTTGCTTAATTTATAATTTATAATTTGAAATTGCACACTACTACAGTGTACAAGTACAAATACAGCTACTGCATAAATATTATTTATCTAAATTTGTAGTAGGTAAATTATACCTTTGATTCATAAATATAAATTTGAGACAAAATTTTGGCCATATCTCTAGCACAATGTGATAGGCACAGGGGGCTGGCTGAAGAAAAAGGTACCTTTGATATATCTGTATTTTAGCCTTTCAAGACACAAGGAATCTTACCTAGTTTGGAAATTTTTTAATTTTACAAATTTTTTAACCATTTTTTAACATTAGCTATGCATTGGTCGAATTTTTCATTATAGGTTATTCTTGAAGTACTTATCAAAGAATTTTTCTAATTTATCTGTAATACCATAGGTATCCATTTCTATAAGTCCTTTTCAAGTATTTGATAGATACTAAGCTAAGATATTAGTTACCAGTTTCATATACTAAATTAAAAAATTTCAAAAAAATTGAGTGATTTCATCTGCTGAATAGTTAGCTATTTAGAATCAGATAGACACTACTATTTCAAAATATTAGAAGTTTGTCATTTGGTAGAAGTATTATTAAAATTCTGACCAAAATGAACTTATAAGTCTTTTATAAATAGGTACCTTACCTACCTATGCAACTTCATATGAGTATGTGATTGTTAATGATTAGACTTGATTATTTTGAATTTGTAACCCTTTTATAACTAAATCCACATTTTTTAAAAGAAATTCATTGATCTAATGATTATGTATTTCCTCTGCATTTCAAACCTCCCAAATTGGTCGTGGGCGTTCAAAAATGTATTTTTTTAATACTTTTTCATAACTACCATATACTTAGGTACTTATATTTTAGTAATTTGAATTATTATGAGAACTAAAATCTACATTTTTGCATATTTGAAATAGCAATTTCATTGTACTGTAAGATAATGTGTATCTACTGATTTACACTAAAATAGATAAATACAGTAAGATTTACAAAAGACCTACTACCTACTGTACGAGTGAGTAGTATCATTATTACAACTCAATGATTCGAAAATGAACATAAATTGAATCATTAATTTATTTAAAAAAGTAGTCATTGTCAGTAGTCAGTATAAAGTAATTTAAAATATAATTAATTTTTGCATTATTGTGAATTACATATTGTTATGAATTACGAGGTGATCAATGAAGATTGCTCATTCAGTTTTATATTGAGCCCGGAAACGATATTACTCGTAGACATTGCGAATTTATGAATCCTAATTCTGCAATCTTTTAGCTTGAAATTTAGATTTGGATGTCATAGGATTCTTCTCGTATTTCATAATACCTACTTACTACATACCAATATAATAAATAAATTATACTACACATAAGATTTTCAAAGTTAGTTTTATATTTTTACAAGATACGTAGAGTACTAATAGCTGAGATATCATAGTTCAACAAGAGTATTTCATAGTACAAAATTAGGTTTGAAATAAATAGGTGAGACCATCACAATCTAATTGTAAGTAGGGTTTAATTAAAATATGCATAGGTAGGTAGATAGTACCCTACACTAGATACACTAATCCTAAGCATAAATACCTACACTTAATAATATGGTAAAATATACCCACAACTCTATTTGATAATTTATAAAAAATTACTTTAAATAAAGTAAAAAAATTTTTTTTTGAAGTTTCATGGGCAAAGATTCCACCTATTCAAAAAAATTTCGAAAATTTCGGAAATTTTTGAAATATTTGACATAAAAATAGAAAAAAAAATTCAGATGTAATTTTAAAGATTCACTTTTGGCAAAATTTTTAAAATTTTTTGATAAGAATAAGAAACTATGCTTTTATAGTAAATCTAAACAAAATTTTATAGAATAATACTCGTATCTCAAAAACAAACTTTTACTAAAGAAAATGACTGGATTCTAATTTTGACTTAAACAGATACAGGGTCGCGGTGAA
>JAQIXA010000842.1:0-33398 GCA_034699045.1 Nanhermannia cf. coronata Gr-Ori-00579
TGACCTTTTATAGACTTTGAAAGACGAGATGATGATGAGCTTGGATTTCGTAAAAATGATATAATAACTGTGATAAACCCAAAGGATGAACACTGCTGGATAGGCGAGCTAAATGGCCTTCGGTTAGTTGAAATATTTTTAGAATTTTGACCAACTTTCTTTACAATTTTTTGCATTTTTAGTGGCTGGTTTCCTGGTAAGATTTTCTACCGAGCATCTAAGGTTTACAAACTTATGATCGATTTTTATTAATTTTTTTAGCAAAATTTGTGACTGGTTTAGACGAACGCTCAAAACAATATTCAGCAGCAGTAAGCATTATACATACTAGTAAAATTGAACTGATATAAATTGGCATTTAATCATAATTTTGAACTTTAGGGTGATGATTCAGTTTCTGAAGGTAATATATTAGTAATGCATGATTCTTGAAGAATATTAAATAATTGTAATTTTAATATGTAATTTTTTTTAGATATCGCCGATTTAGTCCGAGGATCTTTATGTCCAACTCTCAAAAAAATCTTCGAGCATGGTATGAGAAAACCCTCATCTTTAGTTGGTCCTAGTAAGTCTATAATACAGTATACATATATGTACATTTATCAATTCATATCAATTTGCATCTGAATTTATAAAATTAATTTGTAATTATAGTTCATCCATGGATGTTCCTAGAAGAAGTTGCAAATAAAGAAATTGAACGTGATTTCCGGTCTGTTTATTCTCGACTAGTTCTTTGTAAAACTTTTAGACTGGATGAAGATGGAAAAGTTTTAAGTCCAGAAGAGGTATAATTATTTTTAAATAAATTTTTTTAGTCTATCCATTTGTACTCGATTTACTTTGAGAAGGATTTCAACCAATTTTATAAATTTTTTGTAAAAAGCTCCTATACAGATCTATCGAAATGGTAAATAGATCCCATGAGAAAATCCAAATGGATATCAAATTAAGATCATTAATTTGCCTTGGACTGAATGAGCAAGTCTTACACTTGTGGATTGAAATCATTTGTTCTTCAACCGATGTCCTTAATAAATGGTAGTTTTTTAGTTTATACCATATAGTAGCTTTAAATATTCCATTTAATCTATTTATCGTACTAATTATTTTATCAGGTATCATCCATGGTCCTTTTTAAATAGCCCTGGTTGGGTTGGATTGAAATGCGAGACTCGGATGTTGTCACAATTTTCATTTTCTTGTAAGAAATTAAATTAATATAAAATATATATAATAAACGTCCAAATAGTGTATATAAATTTTAGATCTAGAGTCTAGGGGTAGATTTAGATTAGACATATTTTGGAAAAGTTTTTGAAATCTCTGTATTTTGATGTCATTTTGTTATCTAGAGATAGCCAAGATATTCTCAAAACATATTTCAGATCAAAAGAACAAATGATTCATAGGAAATCAGGCTGTCAAAATTTCAAACTTTTCCAAACTATCTCAATCTACACCATTCACCATATTACTTCTCTATGCATTTTAATTACATTTCTATCTACTTGTACTTGTAGTATCACTCGATTGGGAATTGAGAGCTCTATTGGCTCAAAAAGAAGACAAATTTGAGGTTAAAAGTGGCGTAAGGGATATGCTCGTGAAACATCATCTCTTTTCTTGGAACCTTTAGAAAATATCTTTAATCAACTTTTATTATCTAATAAATGTACCTATTTTTATCATATCTACAAATTATATCTAAATACTATTACCTATATATAGTCCTTGTTATATCAAAAAACTCTATTTCATAATTCATTCGAAATAAAATATCACGTTTTCATATCTTTCTTGAAAATCTAAAAAAAATCAATCATCCAACAAATAGCTTTAAAAACTTTGAACACTTTTATTTACAAAATTCGTTTGAACTTGAAACTAAATCACTTTAAATCACTTTAAAACTTATTTTTTAGAATTATTTTGATGGCCTTTTTGGCTGTCTAGGACTCTGAGGTCTCTTCGGACTTTGGGGTCTTGGACTTTTGGGTCTAGGACTTCGCCCTTGTTGTGGTGGTGGTGTTGGCTTTCGAGCAGCTGGTGGTTTTTTCCATTCTTTTTCATAATTTCTAAAAATTTGATGATAAAATCATTAAAAATTTTTGAAAATATTGGAAATTTTGATTTGTACCTGAATGGAGGTTGGAAGCTGGGGGGATAGGCGTCCATGTCTTTAGGTGCTTGAGTTTTCGGTACCTGAATAAGGTGTATTTTTAAAGGTTAAAAAGGTTCAAAAATGCTTTACTTGGTTAAATAAAACATTTTACATATTTTGCCATCATCGGCACCCAAACTGTAAAATTTCAAAATTATTTAAGGTAATTATATAAATTAAATGTGGATTTAACCATAATCTTGAGGTCTTAATCCGGTTTTCGTTCTTCCAACTGCAAATTTTCTCCTATAGAGATTGAGTGATGTATCGTAGAAATAATAATCTTCATGACCTTTTGCCCTCAACTTGAATCTATTGTCAAAATCTACAAAAAAATGATTTTTAAAGGAGAATTTTGCATCGTTTTGAAAGTTGTATTGTAGAACAAACCATCCCAATAGTAGTCTCTAGGTGTACGTCCTGATTTAGTTTCCCCATGTAATCCTTTCCTTCTCCAAACTCCGAAATTTTTGTCGTAAACAAAATTCAGCTCGTCACCTTTTTTGTACTCCATTGTTCCAGTTGTATCGTCCCAATACTTAAGAAAAATAAGATAATGTTTTAAAATTACATAATAAACTTCTAGGTATGTAGCCTACATACCTAGAAGTTAACTAGGTATGTTAACTACATTATGTAACCTACATAATGTAGGTTACATATTATTTAGATATATCAAACAAAAGTTTGTAAAATAAGCAAAAATTAGAGATTTTGACTCTATAATTGCCCTTAAAGGGCTTGCAATTTTGGAGGAAAAGTTATATTAGAGGGGTATAAGAAAATCTCAAAGGACAAAATTTGCTTTTTCGTTTTCTATCTGTAGTATCGGTAATTTTTAGAGATTTATCAAAATTTACAAAATCATCAGGAGATCCTTGTTCTTCATTTCGTTTCTTGATTCTAACTCGATCTTTCTGTCTTTCATCGTTCGTTTTTGAAAGAACCCATCGTTCTTGGTTTTCATCAAAGACACTGCAATTATCAAAATGTAACCAGACATATTTAGGTACCCTACTTAAGATACAGTTTGTAATATTATTTTATAATAGAGATTACTATTGATCTGGTGCTGGCTTTGATTTTCCTTGAGGGGCACCCTTTTTCCTCCAAGCACCATCCTTAAATTCATAAGTTCCTTCAGGTGCATTTTCATCTTTTTTGAAAAAATTTCCTTTCACACCTATAATACATGGATAGTTCAGAAAGTCAATTAGAAATACTGTTAAGTGCCTAAGTTAATATTTTATAATTACCATCATAATAGAAGCTTGAAGCGTATACTTTTTTCTTTGATGATGTATTTTGCCCTTGATCTCTCAAAGCAACTGATTTCATGAACCCATCATCGTCCTTGTAGTATTCTTCGTGTTTTGACTTTTTCAAAAAGTTACCTAAAATTAAAAATCTAAAATGTAATTTTCATAAAAAGTTGCAATAAAATCCTTTCAAAATTTGTCACATAAGCCCTTAAAACTTTAAAATAATTAAAAAATCTCAATTTGAGATTTCAGGCTTTGGATCTTATCGGTTATGTGGAAAATTTCTTTAAAAAATTGAAATTTTGCCCAAAATTAAAAAAAGATACTAGGCAGGGTACTACAGATACGAATAATTTCTACATATTAATAAAGCTATATATACCTTCTTCAATATCCCAATAATATTTTTCTTTTTCGCTTTCAGCCTTTTCAAGCATAGCTTGATGGTGATATACTTTTCCTTCACCCAGGAATGGCAAAGTTTCACCAGGATTTGCCAATAAATCTCTAAAAAATTACAAAATTATCTTTAAAATTGTTCAAATTTGAAAAATGGGTATTTCAATACTTTCTATAGGCTCTTGGCAGCCATGTTTTTTGATTAGAATCCCAATAAAAATCTCCAGGTTGAAGTCCTGACCTATTCACAAAAAAATTTGAAACAATATATTCTAAATATTTTGAAAACTGACCTTGGAGCTGGCCCATGATACCAAATCTACAAATTAGTCTGGTTTAAAATCTATACATATGTAGGTAAGTATAGTAATCAAGAACTTACATTTGTATATTTGTGCAAGACATATGGATGTTCAGTTGTATTAAGAATTTTAAACTCTATACCATGAACTTCTTGATGGATTTTTGGCTTATAAGCACCTTCAACATCATCCCAATACTAAATTAATTAGAAATAATTAATTAAAATTTAATTATTTTAAACTTTATTTACATATCTATGGGCATGCATCATATTTCGACCAAGCCTGTTATTATCGATGGTTTCCCTTTTCTGCCAGGCTCCATTGTAAATATTATATCGGAATTTTGAGCCTTGCCTCAATGGCTTGGTGTAGAATTTCCCTTCGACTGGGTCATAGTAATAGTCATCTGGACACAAGCCTAAAATAACAATAAAGTAGGTGCTTATTTAATTCAATCAGAAAATTTTGTAAAAAATTCCAAATTTTTGATTATATTTTGTGCCTACCTGTCATACCCCTCCATTCGATTTCTCTATTTTCTGCCTTTCTTGTCCACCTTTTGCCATTTTCGTCAAAAACTATGTCTTCACCACCACCATCTTTATTTTTATTTTTATCTTTATCCTTGTCTTTATCCTTGTCTTTATCCTTGTCTTTGCTATCTTTTTTGTCTTTTTTGTCTTTAGCATTTTGAGTTTGAGTATCTTTCTTATCCTTTTTGTCTTTACTGTCTTTACTGTCTTTACTGTCTTTACCGTCCTTACTTTCTTTATTTTCTTTACTTTCATCACCACCTTCTTTGCTTTTCAAAGACCATTTTCCTTTGGTTTCATCGAAAAAACTAGAAACAAAATAAAATTTTGATGAACCTTTTGCGAAAAAGTATTCTGTAGAATCAGAAATACATAAATCTTTTTAAAAAAATCAAAATAATATAGGTATGTAGTATTTTACAATAATTTTGACAAAATTGTGTCAAAAATCCTAAAAATAATCTCTAAAAAGGTTCTCAAAATTCTCAAAAATACCAATCTTAAATGTTAGTGTTAGTTTTTTCAAATCCTAGATTTTGTAATCATAACCGTAAGAAAACTAAGATTCCAAATAAAAAATTGAGAAGAAAACACCTCAAAATATTCATGAAAATTCTTAAAAGTTCCCAAAACTTGTCTGAAAAATTTATTTGCAGTCAAAATATTTCTTGAATTAACTAGAATATCTGTAGATATAAAGTTTTGATTTTTTTGTTTAGACAGCCTGATAACTGATATGTTGACCTGTATATTTTTTGCAACTATGTATACCCTATTCGTATAAGTATCTAGAGAAAGCCAAAATATTCTCAAAAATATTTCAGTTCTAAATGACCAGAAATCCGGAAGCCCTTTCAAAGCATTTTCGAAATATCCCTAATCTACCCCAATTTAAACTTGTAACAATTCCTGAGAACTTACAATCCGGTGATGTCCCTATTTTCAATTTCTTTATCCCGATCCTCCTGATACTTTTTCTGGACATCTTCCTTCTCCGCCTGCTCTCGCTTCATTTGCTGCTCCTTCGTTTCCTTCATACTTTGAGCATTTTGAGTCGCCTTCGCCTCTTCATCAATCTTCTCTTGTTCAGCTGTTGTGACCCGTTTTTTCTTCTTCTTCTTTTTGCGTCTCTTTTTTCTACCACCAGATGAAGAACCAGCTGAAGATCCAGCAACTATTTCCTTCTCCCTCACAACAAACTTCTTTTTCTTGGCTTTTTGACCAGCTTTATACCTGTACTTGAAGGGGATCCGATAGTACTCGGACTGGATTGGTGAGAATCCATAAATCTGATCTTTCAATTTCCATACATTGTGCTGCTCATCGTAGAACCTGAAATTATAATTTTGAGCAGGAAATTTCAAAAAAATGATGAGGAAAATTGTCAAGTACCATTCAGATGGTCCACGATACCTAAAAATTAAGATATTTTTAAAAGATTTAAAAATTCTTATAAGTACTTAAGCATAGTTAATAAGTAGGGTACTTACCATTCTCGAGGATAGAATTCTTTAGTTTTTATGTCATAATAGTACTAAAATAAAAAAGGGTAGATTAGGGATAGGGATAAGTTTGGAAACATTTTTGCAATTCGGAAGCTCTACTAAATTTATTTCAAGTTTATAATTAGTAGGAAAATATATAATAAAATTTACATCATAAGGTGTTTGTCGATCATGAGCTTGCCAGGCTGGTCTCTTTTTCCTCCAAACACCACATCGATTATCAAAAAAATCTTCAAACACAATCAAAATTTTATAAACTCAAATATTTGAATATACAAAATACAAAATAGCCATGTAAAAATTACAATCGACATCTCTGCCGGCCTTTTTGAGGTAAAATAAACCCATGACATCATCGTAATAGAAATCAAACCTAATTTCCAAACAAAAATTAAGAAAATTTAGTTAGAAAATTTATGCTAAATTGCCTTCTAACCAGCAATGTCCCCTTTCAAAATCATCATCGATGTAATAGACCCTTTTCTTGGTTGTTTTCCTCGGGTCACCACCACGTTGTGCTATGGCCTCACCAACCGTCAGAATCCCCTTTGGATTATCTTCTTCAACAATTGTATTTGGAGGTTCTGGGTAGTCTTTTTTGATCTCATCAAAGTCCATGTAGATACCACGGGTTCGGAAATAAAAGTGTGGTTTACCCTAAAAAATCACAAAATTATAAATTTCCATCTTATGCTTCAGTTTATGTGTACTTCAGCAATCCATGGTGGTTCCCAAAACCATCGATTGTACATCGACTGGAATGATTCTGTCAAAATAAATTTTTAGAAAAATTTCCTCATATATATATGCAAGGCTGTAAGTACCTTCTTTTCCTTCAAGTTTAACGATGAAAGCTTTTTCTCCAGGCCTCAATTGCTTCACCCATTCTTTCTTGATGCCAAATTTTGGATACATTTTATTATAATAGCCAGCCGTGTAGAACCAACCCTGGAAAATTTAATATCATTATCATTCTATTAGTATATATATAGGTAATTATAATGAAATCTTATCCACCAAAGCATTAAATTAAATTAAATTAAATTAAATATGTAAATACTGATAGAATATCTTACATATTTATTCGGATTGTATCTATTGTAAAGGTCCCTTTTAGCCCGATCTCTTTCTCGTTTCCCTTCTCGCCATTTCTTGTAGGCTTCCTCTCGTTCCCTCAACTCTCTAAATTTAAATTTTTTTGCTTTTAAGTTAATTAATGTACATTTAAGTTAAGTACATACCTTGCCCTTTCTGTCCTTGGAATCGGTTTGTACAGAATGAGAACAAAATCGTCTTCATTTTCGTCCCATTCCATCCAATTGTCTGGATCTTCGTTTATCCTTTTTAGCCCTAAATAATCACAAAAATAGATATTCATAAAAATTCAAAAATTTTCAAAAATTTTCAAAAATTCAACTTACTAGCTTCTTGCTCTTCTCTGTCCAATTTTTCCAGAGCTGAAATTGTGACCTTCATATCATCTTCTTCAGTCCAGTACTCGTAGACTCGAGGCTTAAAAAGCTTTCGACGATCCGAGTAAGAAATTAAAGCCCTCCTTTCAACCTAAAATTTGTTCAAATTTTCAATTTAAGAATCTCATCATAAGTTGTATTATTATCTCAAATTTGAAATCTTAGATTTTGAAATGTTCTAAATATGCTAAAATGGACAAAACCTAGGATTTCAAATTGGAAAATGAGATAAGAATACCAAACTGCTACCATTTTTTTTCGAATTTCTAAAGTAGATTTATAGGAAACTAATGTATTTACAGTACCCTACCCTAACTCACAGACTACATAGGTATGATTTTATATCAAAATTTTCAAAATCAAATCTTATAATAGCAGATAATTCTAAACTTTCTTTCCATCAAAAATTTCTAAATTTTTGAAAATTTTCCGTTAGGTACCTGTTCAATATCATCGAGTTTTTTGAGCTCGGTCTCGATCTCAACAAGTTGAGCATGAGTCTCTCGATCATTTTTATTCAGAGCTTCTTTCTTATTATGGTCCACAATTGGAGGAGGTGGTGGTCCAGCAACTATACCTAATTTTATCATAAAATTCACATTTTTACCATTTTTTATCTAACAATTCAGTTTATTTGTAATTGCAATTAGACCTTGAATTGATTGCTTCTTTATTCTAGTATGAGATTCAAGTGGGGTTGGTGGGGCTGGGCCAACGTCAGCACCAGGTTCATTAGGGTCAGCAACGGTTTCTCCAGCTCGAATTTTTTTCTTTCTCTTTTTTGTTCGTTTTGGTCTATTTTTATAATTTATTTTTTTTGTAATTTTTACAAAAAGTTTCGGGTTTTAAAAATATCTGACCTTGGTCTAGGACTTTGACTTGCGGAACCAGGTCTTGAGGAGGAGCCTGGTCTTACAGTCGCTCTCGATTTTCTCACTTTGACCATTTTGATCTCAAATTATTGCATAACACTCTATTATTTCAATTCATTTATAACTTTATCAGTTAGTACATTTACAGGTAGGCTTAATTTATAAAAATAAACGATAATTTGAATTTTGAAAGTATTCTAAAATGGTCTTAGAAACTATTTAAATTATCTCTACTTATTCTTAGATGTCTAATTAAACTGCTCCAGTATGACTTGAATTTTATTTTTTGCAAAAAATTATGCAAACTTGCTCGAAATAGGCTATGAAAAATTCAAAATTTTATTGAATTTTGGCCTGATATATAGGTACCTTAAGTATTTTATTATTTATATGCTAATTTTGGGTTATTTTTCATATATAATACCATGATATACAGGTTAAACTTTTAATAAGATCCATTTTATGACAAAAATTAGTCAAAATTCTACTTTTAATGACTAACTAATGTTATTTAAAATGATATTCCCTACCTAATCTGTATTTAAAAAAATAAAATGTTTATATACTCGTATAATAAGGCTGATTTTGTAATTTTTTTGTGATTTAAAAAAAAATAGATAATAATATGGAGTACTTAAGTAAGTGTTTGATTTGACTAAATATTTTTTAATTTTATCTCTTGTTGTGTACTTTTTGCATAATTTACTAAAATCTATCAACAAAATTCTATTATGATTAACACGTAGGTATACAATATAAATAAATAAAATATTTTTGAAAAGATTAGTCTACTAAATTACTCATGAGATCAAAAACTTTTTTACTTGGGTTATATTCTTATGGTTAAATCAGACAAGAAAATAAATTAAAAATAATTTGATGGTAATTTAAAATATTTCTTTTTGCCCTTGGTAAAGCTCATCAGGATCATGATGATGAATATTAGCTGGATTAAACTCATGTTCAGTAAATCCATGGTGTGGCTTTTTTTGATGTTGATTTTGTTGATGATGTTCTTGTGACAATTTTCTATTTACTAGTTCATCAGCCTCAGAATCAACCTCAAAATATTCGTATGGTTTCACATATTTAGATTGATCAAATTTGACAAAATTTGGCTCAGAATCTGGCTCTTCATCAGGTTTTAGAGGATTTGGGTAAACTCCAGATTCAATAATTTTCTCTTCATCATAATGTGGCTCACTGTCGGCCATTTTGTCATTATCGATGTCATCAGAAAGTTCATCAGCATCGTCCAAATCAGGGGCATAGACTTGTCGAATCCAACCTTTGTATTTTTCAACCTGATCAGAGAGTGTGAGGACATCCAGACATTCAAGAAAGTATTGACTTGAGTAGCAATTTTGACTAGAAATAAAAAATTTGGAAAAATTAGTTAAAAATATTTGAGTAATTTTGAACAAAAACTCAAAAAACCCCAACAATTAATTCAAAAATCTTAAACTTTAGGTTTTTCTTTTAAAACTTTAGCATTCTAATACATAAAGGGAATCAGATAGCCTAATCAATTATATGAGAAATAAACTCAAAATCAGAATTTTTTCAATACAAAATTTGAAAAAAGTCATTGAAATGTCTAGATTGTATGACAGAATTGCAAAAATAAGAATTTAAAATTGGTTTTTTTTCAATCAGTTTTAATAGGGAAATTTTCCATTACCTGCAAGCAGAATGAAGTCCAGGTTCTCTGTACAAATTATAACAGTCCTCACAAATGGTCTCAAGTTTTGAATAAATCCACTTGTCATAGGGACCCTTACATTCAATATCCACGATAGAATTCCTTTTAGGAGCTTCAAATTTCCCAATTTCACCATCTCGTTCCACGTTAAAAGCTCTAGCAAACTCAGATGACCCCAAAATGATAAAGAACAGGATCAAGTATCTCAATGCCGGTTTCCCATGGACTTTTTTGAATCCTGGAGATACCCTTAGCACCACTAGTCCATCCATCTAAAAAAAGCAAAAAATAAACCAAAAATTAAAAAATTATATTTCAGGAGCTTTGAAATTTTACAAGTAAATTGAAAATATCAAAATATTCTAAACTTTCTAGACTTTTCAAAGTTTCTTGATCATTTTAGATGCCTACGTATATCTAGAATCTAGTTAAGTATCTTACAATTACCAAAGTCTATAAGGCACCTGTACAACTATTCTATTCATTTAATTAAGCTCTGAAAAACCAATTTTTGTAGGTAAATTCTTGTTAAATTGGTTTATCAGAGCTGAAGAGCTACTACTTTCTCTTTAAAATGGTCTATTTAAATTATAATTAACGAAAATAGTGATTTTTACCATTTAAAAATGCCTAGTTTAAGTAGGGGTAGTTTGATACGAAATTCTTAGATTCCAAATTCCAAAGTGTCTATAATGAATTTTCTGGATATTTTGGCTTAACTCGAAGTAAATACACTTATATGATAGGTAGGTAGGGTATAAGAATTTTATCAATTTCTGGGAAAGTATCGTAATAAGAATGAGACTGTGGGGATATTTTGTTGATCAATTTATGGACTTTGTGGCGACAAGCAGTCTAGCGATCAAAAATTATCTTGAGCTCGACTCGAATATGGAATTTTTTTCCACAAAGGAATTAAAGGGTGCGCCGATGAGGAATCCTCGAAAATGCCGTGATTGACAACTTTTTGATGATAATAAATTTTGTTATTTTTTTTTTACTTATAATAAGATTTAGTTTAGAATTTATTACAAGTTGAATCGAATCAACACTTGACTTGAAATCAATGTATCAATAAAAAAAATTTCTGTATAGATAATTAAGTATGTATAGTATCTGTAAGTAAGGTATTATTACAAAAGTATGAGAAATCAAATAAATTTATTTGAGATTTAGATTACTTGAGTAAACATGAATGATATTTACTACTACATACAAAGTAAGTACTACTACTGACATTAGTGCATACTTATTACGACTAATAACTTAAGATTCGATAGTTGACAATTGTCAAGTACTTACAGTTTATTCTCTTGGTATTCGAATTGATTTGATTTTGATTTTTGATGGCATGTTTATTTGATTTTTATTTGAACTAACTGAACTGTAATAAAAAATATTTCATCGAAATATTATTTGGTTTGATTTATTTAGAATGCACGTGTGAGTTGAGAAGATATGTTTTAATAAAATTCTTATACTTAATAACACTTACAATATGAAATATCAGATTTAAGTTTAAAATATGTACTTAAAATATTCAATAAAAAGTTGTGGCCATCAAAAATCCATAAAGTTGCCTAAAAAGTTAAGATTTTTCAAAATTTTTGAATCTGCAAGCCCTGTAAACTTAAAATTTGTACCATACAAACAATCCATTTAAATTTTTTAAAAATTTTGTAAATTATGAATCTATCTAGTTGTATTTTAAGGGTATAATATTTTAGTAGCGACTTAAAAACGTAAAAATTACTAAAATTCTTTGTTTTTAAAACCTAGATTTTTTGAATTTTTGGTCTATAAGTTATAAGTGACTATATGAGAAAATTGTTCCTACTATACAAGTAGGTAGGTATATAGAAATTGTAAAATCAGAATTATATTTAAAGATCATTATTAAACGAGCTTAGGCTTTTACAGTAAAGTGTAAAGACTAACCTTTTATTCAAGAATTACGTAATAAATTAATATTTTTGCTAAATATTAGCTAATCAATGAACTTTAACTAGATAGGGTACTATTTTTATATCTCAATATGTACACAGACTGGTTTTAGTCAAATATTTAAAAGCTATTTCGATGGTCTTTGGACACATTTTATGGTATAATAATCAATATTAAGGTAAGTAAATATGATCAATAAGCAAGTAGATTTAGTCGAAAGTAATTATTTTTTGTAGAATTTGACCTTTGAAATGATATTTTATAAAATCTTCCATTGAAATTTCATTTATCTATTTTTAATTATTACCTAATTTAGTAATAATTAGGTAGTGGTAAATATTTTCAGTCTGTGTGTCTTAAACCTAATAGTAAAATAAATACTGGATTCTTAGGTAAGTGCTAATCTTAAAGTTTAAAGACAAAGTAAAGATAGTTATAGGACACTTTATTTACCAAACCAATAATATAATATTAGTATATTTAGGAATACCTATAATTTATGAAGTTAGTGTATATCTAAATCCTTAAACTTTTTATACCAAAATAGATACTTGAGATTAGACCTAGAGCTGTATGAATATTCTTATATTATATTATGCTCTATAAGTATATAAAGTATGTATTACTATAAACAAACTTAGGATTTTTTTACCTTTTAATGATCCTTTAGATTTGGATTTGGATAAAATAACAGGGTCCTGTGCTTTATCGATTGATCCGAAATCCGAAATATCCTATTATTATTTGTCGATAATAGTAGGGTACATATATCAGGTACTAGGATATGATATGATAGAATAATTATAAAATTCAAGTAATTTTTAAAAGGTATGTATGTATACCTACTGATATTGAGAAAAAAATTGAATTTTGACTATCGTTATCTTAAACTGAAAAATGTAAAATGATACACAGCACTGTACTGAATATTTTGAGCTTATATTTATAAAATCTCAAGTAAGCACAACCTTAACTGTATATAGTTTATAATATATAATGGAATAATAAGGTGTTTTATAAAAATAAAATTTAAGTGATTGGGGAATAAAAATACCCTGACTAGATTAAATTCTTAAATTAATCTAAAATCAATAGTAAATACTAGTCGATTCCGGTTTATGTGAGAAAATATCCGGACCTGGACCGCCTTTGAAAATTATCTTTTAATTAGATTTATTACTTGGTCATCGTTCAATTATTATTATATCAATAATTCTTACATAATATATAAGGCATGTAAGTACTAGCAATAATATCTCTTATTTTCTATTAAAAATGTTAGAATTTCAAAATATTGAATCTTAAAGCAAGTATACGTATTTATAGAATTGTGATATTTTTTTATTGGTTACTTTAATTGGATACACTCGTAGTACATAGTTTGGATTTATGTAAAGTACCTGCTTATAATATACATACTTATATACCTATATGTAGTGTATTTGGAGCTGGTTTTGAAGTTAGTTTTTACAAAAGAAATATGAAAAAGTAGAAAAAATTAATGCTAAAATGATTATAGAGGATTTAATACTATTCAAACTTGCTGAACCTTCACCGCAACGACCATCTTCACAAATAGATGCATGTCCAAGACTGAAATATCAAAAAATACATTACAGATAAACCAGATTTTGATCAAAGAAATCCTAATAGTATTATTTAGGTTTTTTAGAAATAATTTTTTAGCTAATACCTAAGTAGGTAACTATTTTAAATTGAGAGTTTTACTATAAACTATTTAGTAGTACTCGTACCTAGGTATCTCAATTATTTACATAACATTTTAGGTCAAATCCTAATTTCTGTATTTTTCATTACATTAAGGAGTTTATTAGGGTTTAAAATATAAAAAAATTGAGATAATGCCAATATAGCTAGCCTCAAATCTTGAAATTTTTTCAGTTTTTCATCCAATAAAACCCAAATTAGCGAAAAACCCCAAAAATCAAAACATATAAAAACTGAAAACAAGACAATACTCGTATAAATCTATGATTTAAGAAATGCTTAAAGGCAGTTATATCAGTAGGTACCTAAAATTAAAATGTTTATGGACAGTTTGATAAAAGGATCTATTCGGTTTTCAGGCCTTTAGATGTTAAACCTCATATAAAGACCCAAAAGCCAATTATATCCTTTTGATTAAAATTACATTTTATAAAAATACATAATGTAAGTTACCTACCTAAGTAGGATACATTACATATAGATATTCCTATTTGTAACTTGATAAAATCTTGATAAAATAATTTAAAAAATTACCTGGCTTCACATTCTTCGTCAATATCACAATAATCACCAACAATTTTCCTATGATAGCATCGAGATCGAAACAAAATCGTCAGTTTTTTCCCACCTGATTGGGTATCGAAGCAATGACAGGCCTAATTTCAATAAAATAATTCTTATGTATCTAGTAGGCTAATCTAAAAAGTACCTACTACTATATAAGTAGGTAAGTTATTAATTAAGTATTTTTTACCGGTGGACTCCATGTAGTATTACAAATAGACAGATGACCCAAATCGACTTGACATTTCAAATGATCTGAACATTCGTCATTTAAAGAGCGAGACCATTCAGCCAATGTTGACGAGATTTGAACCAGCACCAAAATGTAAAAAAATAATTTACCTTCCATTACTTACTACCTACTCAAAGGTATTAATTTAAGTATAAAATTTAAAATTTCAATTTTGGATTTTGGAGACAAACTTATGTGAAACGAAAACTGTGTCATGTATCGAACACATTTAAATTAAATGGGATTTCTGCGAATTTGTTAAAAATTCAGATAAGAGTATTTTGTAATTTAATGAGCTTTAGGAAGTTCTTATCTTACACGAGTAGGTAGTACCTACAGATAGATAATTATTTTTAGCTATATTTATGTAATATACTATTATGTAGTCTAGTTCAAATAAATTATATCATGACAGGAATATGCTAAATTGGGTTTAACTGATAATTTCAACCTTGTAATCGGCAAATGTAGGTACGAGTATATTGCTATACCCTACATATATCTGTACGTATATGAATTTTGAATAAAATTTATGATTTGAAATGCATTACTAGACTATAGAATATGAGATTATCGAGATACCAATTGATTTCGTCTAATTTTTTAAAACATACCTACTTATATACTACTATACTAGGTACTAATGGTAAATAGTAAGTAGGGTACTTATTACCTACTCAGATTTACCTACTACTTATTATATTATTATTACCATACTAAAATTTAGGGTATCTATTATCATTTTATTCAGATTTCTAATATTTCAAAGACTATTTTAAATTTTTGATCAAATTTGAGACATTTTCGAAAAAAAGAAGAACCATAAAGCCCCTTTTATAAATATGACTAAACTATATAGGTAAATCAGTACATGTAGGGTACTGATTAGTACCTATACTATACTACTTCGTAAAATACGATTAGTACCCTACCTAACTTTTGGTCGACCCTGCCTGTAAATAAGTACCTAGTTTAAGTAGGGTGATATGATAATATGATATGATATGGTAGGTACGTATTACGTAAGTATATAAAATCAAAGAGTTCAAATTCAAATTAGGTATGATTTCTTGCTCAGAACAGAAAACAGTAAAAGTTTAGAATGAGTTTTTAATCGAGAATTTTAATCAATATTTTTAAAACATCAGTATTTCCTTATGTTTGTAGAGTGCATTATACTTTAAATTTACTCTATTTATGTATGTACATTAACTAGTAAGTTTGAACTATCTAATATCTAGTTCAGATAAATATATACTGATACTTTAGTCTTTCACTAATATATCGTTATTATTATTATGCTAAATTATCTTACTACACGGACTATTTAGAATAATTTAAATCATAAAAATATAGATTTTTATTGGTACAATTATTTCTCAACAATAACATAAACATTAAGTATTTAACCAATTACAAGAGCTGTGGTGTAATTAATAGGCTTAAAACTAGAACTAAATGAATATTCTGTAATAAACTTATAATTTCTTACTTTTTTGAATATTCATCTACAAATTACGCCTATGTATTGTTTGCAAAATGATTATTTAATACGAGTTAGTCTTTTATATCTAGTTTTTTAAAGAAATTTTAATGGATAGGTATAAATATTAAAATGGGCACAGCTCTGATAATATTACAGAATAAACATTAATTTATAAATCTCATTCCTACCATATTAGTTACTAAATAAGATTATTACTAAAATCTACAATGTATTTCTAATTCTAGCTTTCTAAATATTAAGATGCCTTATAATTTATTTATTTATGCCCAAGTATAAGTATGTGCAATTATTAATTATAAGTAATTTTAAAGTATCTATACTAATATAATTTCCAATACATATTTACATATTATTTTAAAATTGATTTTGCTAAACTAAAATACAATTCAATTTATTAGAGAGATCCTTTTCATTCATAAATATTAAGTAAAAATCAAAATATAAAAAAACAAACAAAACAAACATCAAAAATAAATCATGAAATCAAATAAAGGGGATTTTTTTACTTCCTTTTTCCCAAAATTTCAATCATTTCATCGTATTTCCCTTCATCTTCGTTTAAAAGTAAAGCATCAAGGCATCCTTTAAAGTATGGAGATCCGAAACAATTAGATCTATGAGTAGAATTGAAAATTTTAGAAAATGAGAGACACAATTTAAGTTCAAATTAAATTAAATATTTTGAAAATATGTATTTAAGTATCAGTGTATAAGTGTATTTTTTACTTATGTTTTGTATGAATATAGTGTATTAAGTAAGTACAGGTATCCAGTATATAATGTGTAGGTACTTGGTATGTATTATGGGCTGTGCTGATTGTGCATTATTAAATGTAGTAGTGCTGTAAGGTGTATGAAGTGTAATTGTTGCTTTTACTATAAAACCATTGATATGTATATATGATTATTATTAATCCGAATTATCCGAATTGTCATCTAGGGACCTGAAGGCAAAGGACCCTTCTGAGACACTTGGAGCATATATTTGTGAAACCAGGTACTGGTAATAGTCTAAGGGCTCATTCATTATGACCTTTGCACATTCCCGGAAATATTTTGTGGAAAAACATTTAGACCTAAAAAATGTAATTCATTTACTAATCTAATAACTCAGAAATTTTCTAGGGCATCAGGGCTTAGAATTATATCAGGGATAAAAGTGTACCAAAATAAGCAAAAAATTACATTCCTTTTGCCTTTAAAAAAGGGATTTTAAACCTTAAAAATGCAAAAAATGCCAAAAATTGTTAAAAATTTACCGTGCTAAGTACAAGATTAGGTCAAAGGTTTTCTAAAATTATCATTAGAGTTTTTTACTCTAAAAATGTTAAGAATTGTGTAAAAATGTATGTTTCGTGCAGGTTTGTGAAAAATTAAGAGAAATTAAGGCTGAAATTGCTACCTGCAAAGTGAATGAAGTCCAGGTTCTCGATATAAATTATACTAAAAAATATGTATAAGAACGGATCGATTTAGATTTTTGCAAAAATTTAGAAATTATCATTAAAAATTGGCGAATAAAACTTGTAAAACAGCCTGAAAAAAACTTACACAATCATCGCAGACTCGATCCAATTTTGAGAAAATTTCCTTGTCATACACACCCTTACATTGGATATCGAAAAAAGATCTTTTTGACAAAGGTTTGGATCCTAAAAATCTTTCAATTAGCTTTAAAAGTCTGACATTTCAATAGACCTTACCCATAACAAACCCATCTGAATCTGGTACAAAGCTTAAGGTGACCATCATGAGTGCCAAAAATCCCAAAAATCCTGTCAATTGAACCATCTAGAATCAAAAATTTTGATATAAAATTCACAAATTAATATTTTTTTTTGAATTAGACGAGACATTAACACACTATAAGTAAAACTTCCAGACCTACAATAACTTATAAAGGATTAATTTTGCCAAAAAAATATTTTAAAAGTTCTGCGGGTACCCCACTAGGTTTCATTTACTCGTATGTATAAATATCAAATATTCTAAAATGATTTATTTCATTTAAGTAAAGTAAAGGCAATTATAATGAACAAAATATGATGTAATTTTAAGGAAATGAAATTAGTGCTGGCCCCGGATGTATCGCATCTTTTTCCTGGTGAACATTTGCAAGTTTTGAACCCCGGACGATACGAAGGCTGTTCGAGACAAACCGAATTTTCATGAACTCCGGCCTGGCATTCGATTGTTGTCTCACAATCATCATCAAGGGCTATAGTATAATAGACATAATTATAAAATTGAAAATGTACTTTTTTAGGTAAATTTTAGGTTAATTTATGTACATTTTTTGAGATAGCAAGCCCCTTTGTAGAATACTGTTTTCATCGGTGTAGAATTGAGCTCATCAGAACATTGGCATTCTCCATAAGGTTCATTGGACCCCACTTTATGGGCACATTTTGAATATTTTCCCATTTTATAGGTGCATTGGCTGTTTGATTTGCATTTTGACCCTTGGACTGGGTGTTCAACGTACTGAAGACATTCATTATGTGGCCAACCTATGAATCAAAATAAAGATAAAGATCAGAATTGGCTTTAAATGTTACTGGAAAAATCTTACATTTTCAAAATTTTCAAAACCAGTACCTTAAAGGGACCTGATATAATTCTTTAAACCATATTTATGTGTCAATTTATTCTGAAATTTTTCAAATAAGGCTGCAAAAAGCTGATTTTGATCGAAAAAATGGTTTCGAAATCTTGAAAATGCTCAAAAATCTTTCAAAAATTGGAAATTGGGATCTATGATATTTTGAGAATTTTGGTTTATGGACATTTTATATAAAAATAATACAAATTGAAGTTGTGCAAAAATGAACTTTCTCTAGTATTATACATAAATAAGTAGTCACAAATTATGTAAAAAAAATTACCTTCCCAAAAGTGTCCAGGTGAACATTGACAAGATTTTTGATCCCATCCCCCACCAACATATGAAGTATGAGCACAGTAGGCTGAACCTGCAATCGTCAGCTGACATTCCTCATCTATAGAACAAGTCTCATTAATCGATTTCTTGAGCCAGCATTTCCCATCAACTTGAATGACATCCTGGGTTGAACTACTTTGCTTAAACCAATCATAGCAAATACACATTTGTCTCTCACATTTTGAATTCAAACCCATTGATGAGGCTTTACACTGTTCATGATAATCACACCACCAATTATTCAAAGGTTGAGAAATTTTTTGACATTTTCGAGTCTCTGGAATATATACTTGAGCATCTTGTGGATCACATGCACATCGGTTCTCATGCTGAAGGCATAGAAGGCTTGTATAAGATGTATCGCAATTTTTTCCTAAAGTTTCAAAAAAGATTCAATAAAAGTGTATTTTCATAGAGAATTTTACCAAAACATCGAGATATATACTGTAGTATGTAGGTACTTCTATTTTTTGAAAATGTGTAAAATTTACCATTTATCCGACAAACTTCATTAAATCCAGCTGTATTTCCACCACCTGAGATCGGATTAAATTGAGCTAGATTTCCTTTCATTTGAACAGCATCATCTTTAACTGCAACTACTTCTTCAGCATGTTCAGCATGATCTTCATGATTATGAACATGTTCTTCTGATTTTGTATTTTTGAAATCACCCAAATTAAAATCTAATTCCCAAGAATCATTTTTCTCTGCACTTTTACTTTCACTTGAAGATTTGAGACCAGTACAATTCAATACAAGTATGGTTATTACAAAAATTTGAATAAATTTTGCCATTTTACACGGTTTTAAATGGGCTTTTTGTCAATGAATTAAATGAAACGATTTAGGCCATCAAAGTTGTAAATGTGTAAAAAAATATCATATCTTATCTATCGCTAGTGATTAGGTAATTTTTATCAATTTTTGTCTATTCGCATTTCCTTTATACCGAATATCAGTATACAAAATCCTGTTTGACCATGACTTAATTACATCTACCTGACTACTTAACTACCCAACTTTTTAACTTTACATTTTAAACTGATTACTAAACACTTTAGCTAGAATTAATAAAAAAATTCTGAGAAAAATGAGCCAAAAATTTGACTGTTGAATCAGAATTGGTTGAAAATCGTATGCAAATATTTGACGAATTTTGTGCTTTTGAGTATGGTGGGATGTGATTTTAATAGCTTTCAAGGTGTGGGTTGTAAAATAAACAATATAATCAAAATGCTATCCAAATGTATCTACTTACTGATATGTATAGTACCTATTTAAAGTAGGTAATAAAAATGTGACTATTCATTTTAAAGGTTGTTAATTAGTTTATATTATTTGTAGTTTAATGTCTCATATCCTTTTTACTAAATAAGGAATATATTACACATTTTATTACTGTGTAATTACTCTAATGTCTACGGGTGATATTTTGCATTTTAGTATTATGCAATTTTTATGATCTGATTTTAATAGGTATTTTAGATATCAGCAGATTTTTAAATCAAAACGTGTGTATGCTATTTAGCATAGCAGATAGGTATGTACTTATGTAATAGGTAATCATTGTAAAATTGATAAATTACATTTTTAATTAAAAAATCATTGTAGGGACTACTTAACATAAGATCTATGAATAAAATCATTTATAACTCAAAATCTGTACTTGAACTATGTTGTTACTTATACGGTACCTATACGTAATGCCAAAATGCGAATACTTTACTTATACTTACCTATACGATCATTTCTGTATCAGAAATCTAGTTCTGCTGCAACTTCTAAATTACTAGTACATATAGATAGGTGGTAGTATTATACTATGATAAATGATAATACGTAGTACTGTTCAAAAGTTCGACTATTTAATTCATACGGAGTATTTTCAGTATAAAGAACTAGACAAATGCAAAGTTTAAAATTGTCTAGTTAAATCTTAAGAATTTAAAGCTTTTTGATGTCAAACAAACCAATATGTAGGTATTTTGATTCCAAAACTTTGTGATTCAAATGCAATTATTCTACTAGAATTTTAATATTTTGGCAATTTTCATAGATCTAGACATTATAGAGTGTAGTATTATATTATTATAGAGTATTCAGTATTATAGAGTATAGAGTATTTGAAAATGTTATTAGCTATAAATATGGTAAAGGGTACTTATTGATATACTGAATTCTAAACCTAATCTAAAATGATTATTATAATATTGAATTTTTCTTACCTTTATGAAATGCGATTGAAATTAATTTGAATTATTTAACTGATATAAAGTAGAAAAAAATTTGAAGAATTGTATTAGGATTAGGTTATAGAAAATAATCACTAAAAAAATAAAATGTATTTTTTTGTTATTTTCAATTTATGAAAGGAAAGAGTTGAGGAATTTACCCGAGTATTTATACACTTTCTCCGGACCCAGCCAAGTTCCGAGGTCATTTTTTTTTGACAAAATTGTCATAAAAAACCCCACTGGTTGACCATATGTACGTATCTATTATATGTATTTATAATGGTAGTTTGGTATCTAGCATATGGTAAATATTGTGGACAATGCAAACTTGTTACATACTCCTACTTACATAAAAGTGTTTTTCTTATGTACCATACCTACCCTTTAATCATTTCTTAAGAAAAATTTATATTTAGAAATTTTTACAAGTTGATACGATTAATAAGACACAAACAAATTATGAACTTGTTTAATAAATGATTTAACCATCTCGAAAGTCAATCTCAATTTTTAGTACTACATACTCTATGTTTGTATAATACTTCATTATGAAATATCGTATGTATTTTCAATCATCTGCATTAGTACGACGACGATATATCTGCTGGAAAGGTAGAAAAACGCGAAATTATGCTATAGCCTAACCAAGGCCTATAGATAGAATCTACCTGTATGTATCTAATATTGAAATCAAAATTAGGTATTTGAATATACACTAGTAATAATTTGGTGATTATGGTAATTTTATATTTGAAATTTCAATTTGAATCAATTTTTAAAAAATTCACGAGAATATGTAATTAGGCCCCTTCGATCACTAATTCGATCCAACAAACCCTCAAAATTCTTTGGACAAAATTTGCAGTATGCCTCCGAAAACCAACGAAAGACCTCAAAATGGATCAAGACATCCTGAAATTCCTAAAGATATACCGGTAAATCAATCTGGATATCCAGATATGACAAAAAATGAATCCAAGGATTGGGTCAATGATCAAGTTGAGATGGCAAGTAGAACAAGGAATATCCCCAATTGGGTAAAAGTACAAAAGATTTTTTGTTTTACAGCACGATTTATTAGTAATTTGTAAATTTTATTAATTGAAAGGTTCCTCGAAGCCCCGATGGTACAATTGATGAGAGTCAGGCATCGGCCATACCTTTTCTTCCACTCCAAAGACAACTTCAAGATGAGAAAACTTCGTGGTTCTCATGTTTTGGTCTTTGTCCATCACCGTGTGCTTCAAATGATGATTCATCACCAACACCACCTAGGTGTGAAAAAAATTGGTGGTCTGCTCTTGGCTCTTCTTGTTCCCTTAATGAGGATTCTGATTTGAATCCGGTAGTGATTTCTCAACCTGAACGACAAGACCCCATTTCTCCATCGCCATCTGGGTCAAGACCAAGGACACCACCACAGGTTATTATTCTTCCGCCTATTGAACCACCTGGATCACCTCAACCAAAAAGTCCTCAACCACAAACTAAATAAAGCAAACTTTTCTAATCTCTAACTGAATTATCAAATCGAAAGTAAAGGATTCTCTATGTAATATTATGTAGATTTATTATTTTTAAATTATTAATGTCAAAATAAGTACTCTACACTGACCCTGATCCTTATATAATCCTTGTAAAAATTTATAAAATTAAATTTTAGATTAATAAAGATGTAAATTAACTCCAAACAATTCTCTTTCTAATCTAATTTTTCTGATATTTTTCTTAATTATTCCATCGATTCATCAAAAAATACTGAGTATTTGGAACAAATTTTTGATATTTAAAAATCCTCAATTTTAACATTTTATTATCAAACTTTGTAATTCCATTAATTATCTGTATTCACAAATATGTTAATAAAAAAATTTCACAGCTTCTCTTAACAAAATTCAATAAATAAGTACCCTAATTTAGTCTATAAAAATAAAATATCATTCAAAGCTCAAAACAAGTTGCTACTCGTATCTAATATGTAGGTACTTACCTATAATAACTGTAGGTACAGATATACGAGTAATTCAAAAGTTTTTTTAATTTCAAACCTTAAAAATGACTACCCTTTTGACTGAAATTTTAAGAAATTTGTGGACAGACAGAAGACAGACACATTTGCCAAGCTTATATAAAATACAGTGTATATGAAGGCTAAAAATTCGAAAATTAAATGAAACTGTCAAGTCAATTAGTAATTAGCAAAATTAGAGCTAGAGAAATAAAATTTTATATGACTCGAGTGTCTCAGAATTTGCTAATTGGTCCCCCATTGATATAATTTTCAAATTAATTAATTTTATTGTCCGTATTGTGGGCTCGTGGCTCTGTTTGACGTCTCCTCGTATAGTACTTCTATTCTACTGATATTAAGTAAGTACTTAATTGACTTTCTATTCATCAAATTTTCCTAGAGTTCCCTACTAAAGTTCCCTTTTACTTTTATTTTCTAGAAAACCCCGAAAATTATAAGCCATACATTTATATAAGATAATATAGTACCCTACTGGATATGTATACGATCTTTCAAGTGTTTTTATTTTAAGCAAGATCGAAGGCGGAGAAAGTTAAAGTCCTCTTGATTAGCACAAAATAATGTAATTTAGCTCAAGTACCCAACACTATACAGCTACTATTAGTTTATCAACAACTTCAAAATTGTCTCTGATCTGATATATCAGTAGGTACAGCGTATAGTTATAAAAGCTTCAAAATAGAAATTATGATTCTTAATTCTTAAGAAGTTGATCTAGAATCTCAAAGTTATGTAAAAATAATAGTAGGGTGATTAGAATGAAATTGTTTTTGTTAGCTCGATCTCAAACTCAAATCTTGATATAATAATAAATAAGCATTTCTAGTTTTAGTTTTTTATAATTTTTTCTAAAATTTTATAAGGTTTGTCTAATCGTAAGTACCATGCATTACAAGTAAAATGAGGCAAAAATTAAGTCTAGAGCTGTCTATTTAGATTATCTTTAGTTTTATAGATAGGCAATTTTTATTTAATTTTAGTATATCGTATGAGTATCGTAAAACTTTAAGCTAAAACAATAATAAAGCATTTTGAAATTACATCATTTTTTGGAAAGAAAGTAAGCTTTCTCGATGTACCTCCATAAGAAGGTACAATTTACAATGTACCTATGTATTCAGGTGATTACACTAATTATTTACCTGCTAAATTACACGGTAGGTACTATCTACAAAATAACTCATAATTTTGAAAATTTGAGAAAGTTTGTTAATTACCCAGCATAATCATTTTTTAATCAAATTTTTACATAAGTGCAAATATAATACATAGATGCTGACACTTATATGGTAGTTATCTGGTTAGATAAATAAAAGGGGCTGATGGTTTTCAAAGATGTTTGACAACTTTTTTTCTATTTAAATAAGAAAGATCGTGGGTTTTTATACCAAGAACTATACGTAGGATACTTTGTATAAACATACGGATTTACGTAAGTTTCTTGACGTCAGTTGGAGCATTTAAGCTTTAGATTTAATTATACTACATACTACATATTATAATATCTGTAATTGAGTACAAGTGTGGAACTGTAGATAAACTAAGCATTTAACTTGATCTAAATTGAGTATGTGTTCCATTAAGGCTCGTGCTTAAACTTTCATAATATTATCTTATTCATATTTTATTTCATCTTCAAGAGGTGTTACAGCATCTTTTCCCAAGCTGGACAATTTGAATCCAACTGCAATCAAAAGTAATCCTATACCAAGGAAAATCCATTGACCAATTTTGGACATTGCCAATGTATCCTCCATAGTTCTCAAAAGAGATTTTGTCATATCGTCCATCTCACCACCCTTAAAATAGGCATTTTTTTAAATCTTTAAATCTTTCAAAATTTTTAGATTTTTACTTTAAATACCAATCGTATTCTTATAGGTTCTGATTTTGAAACATAATTCAAATGCTTACAAGTCTTTAAACAAGAAATTTTTGTTTTGTATTTTTTTACCTCTTCAAGCCAAGCAATTGGTACTAGTGTCCGCTGAGCATTTGCAAAGCTAGGCATATTTTCATATGGAATGAGTTCCATGTTGAATTGCATTTTTGCTATCCTAAAATAATATTATATTCAAATTCAAATTCAACAGACATTTTTTAAGGATTAGACTTTTATAAGTAAATCTATGACCCTTTGACTGTTGCACCAGATTTCTAAAAAAAATTGAAATATCAAAAAGTAAAGTAATTTTATACAGGTTCTTTATTTAAACGAATTTACAGCGTGTTTATCAAACAGACTTCGATGTTTTTCTTCATCAGGTCGGAGTCCATTTAGGGTAGATCGATATTTCGAATCTAGGCCTAAGAAATGTGGTCTTGATACTATAAGTGGAGCACCTTACACGCAAATATATAATCATATTTAATTAAAATTAATTAAAAATTAATTTTAGAATTGACTCTAAATTAAATATTTAGGAATTTTGTACCTTCTACACAGGGTGAAATATGAAATAGGCCAGAAATACATTGACTTGTATTCAATGGACAATAGCATTCGTTTTCTCCTTCGTATTTGAGAGAATCGATGAATCCTTTTAGGCCAAAATAGTAAAATAAATGGTTTAAAAATGTACCTAGGTATATTGTATAGTGTATTTGTTAAAGATTGTAATTTTGCTTATTAGGCATAAATGACTCTTTTTCTAAGCTCTAATTGTTTCAATTCAAGCTTTTCGTTTATTTCGATTTTAGTGTAAAAATGCAAAAATTTTGGATACCCTCATATCTCAAACAAGGAATTCCTGAATTTACTACATCTTCAACATAAAATAGGTCAATTGATCGACAAAGAGCTGGAGCAAAGATCTGCACATTTTTGTCCTTGTTGAGAAATGGAGGATAGACAAAACCATCCGTTCCTCGGATCGTATTGCAAAAATCTCCTTTCCAGATTGACAATTTTTGCAAATTATTATGAGTTTGGACCCAGCCAAAGTTTTCATGATTTGTTATACCTGTATGAACTTTAAAAATACATTAAAATCAATACAAACTAGAGGTATTTTCTAAAAATATGAAATAATCTTGAATCTAGTAAATAATTTAAGAGAAAAATAGATACTTCTCCATATTCCATCATCAGAGCCGTTTTTCTAAAATTAAATTCAATTATAGCAAGTGCTAATTATCGTGTAACAAATTCATTTCGTTTTTGAACTTTTTATATTACCCCTTTCAAAATCCCAAATTTCCCATCAGCGAATCCCTTTGGTATATTTATTTCTTTATCGATCGATTCTATTTTTCGATAGATTAGGTAATATAAATTTTCAATTAATTAAATTTACCAGCAGCAGCCTGGACAATCGGGTCATTAAATAAATCCAAGTACGTTTGTATAGACATCCCTTCGAATAGCAATTCCCTAACTGTCGCAAACCTCGTCAGATTTTCACCTTTTTTGCTCAACATTTCGTCCAATGAAGTGAGTATAAACTCCTCATCTGTCATCTGATGGGCCATATAGGCCAATGACTTGTAATTAAAAAATATTATCAGAGATGAATTGATAACTGGAAAACCAAATTTGGGCCTTTTTTACGAGTAAATGCTTGTAAAATAAGCATGTTTTTTCAAAGATTTTTTCATACTAGTACTGCTGATATTCCAATCAATTTTACTTACTAGAAATGGTATATTGATGAAATGTACAACATCATCATAAGATCCTGATGAGAGATTTGGTTGGAAATAATACTGCCGAGTCATTCGGTACTCAACTGTATCGGTCGGTTCATCCGTTTTGATGTCTACTTTGTTCAAGTCCTCACTAAAGTACCATATAAAAGTATTCAAATTATGCAAAAATTTTAAATTTTTGTTGAAATTTTAGCTTAAAGAACTTTAGATATAGAACGTACAAAAAGACATAGGGTCCGATTTCTTCAACTTTTAATCTTTCTCCAGATGCCAAATCCTCCTAAAATTTCAAAATTCTAAAATTTCTTGCAGTTATAAGAACGTAAGTATAAAATTTAAAGAGGATTTCAACCTGACCCTTCAAGAAGCACCTTAAATATCCAGATTCAGGTCAGGATAATAAGAGACTATTCTGAAAATTTAGGCTGATTTTGAGACTTACATTTGTGATGTTAAAAAAATAGAATTTCAAATAAATGGGTATAGGCAGATCAACCCAAATATTCCAAGTATCTGATCCTGGTTTTAATTGAGCTGCCTTTAAATTGGTATTATATTAATTAGAAAATCTCGTTTATAAAACTCTAAATACCATTTTTACAACTTCATTAATCCCTAAATCTACACCACCAGCAAAGAATCCAGCTATTAGAACGAAAATTGCCCCTGCAATTTTGATAATTGTCGAAAATTTCGAGAATTCGGTTAAATCCATTTTCAAAATATTTTTCTCTACTAATTCTAAGAATAAGATTCTAGTAGGTAATGTATCGTACTCTACCTTGTATTAAATAAGGTTAAGGTACAATAAGGAGTTAATTACTTTTTTAAGAAAATACTGAAGAGTTTGAAATCAATTAAATATGAATATTTTGTGAGATAAAGTTAATTAAAATGACAAGTCATGTAATTTATTCATTTGAAATGAAAATTTTTAATTTCTAAACGCAAATAGGTATATAAGTCATAAAAAGTGTATACCCTACTGTAGGTTTAAAGTTTAAAATTATAGATTCAATCTACTTATGTACCTACTTTATACACTGTAGGTAGACATAGGCATCTAGGTAGTAGGGTACTGAAATTTATAATTCATTAGTTAGTCATTTATATTTAAGAGAAAGAAATTTAGCTTAACTACTGATATACCTAATTTAATTTAATTAAGAATACGAGTAGTAGGTGATATATGTATATCAGTATTATTATCTATATGGTAAGTAGGTTTTTGTAAAAAAATACGAAATACGAGAAATAAGTCAATTTTAATGTTAAATATGTGCGTACACTCAATTTACCTAAAAATAAAAACTTGTTTAAGTTAATAAACCCACTTAAAATACTTTGCAGAAGCTAAAAAATTGAAATATTGTGCAATAATCGTACAATATCAATAGATCAATAGATAATATTATAGTTATGATGATTGCTATAACCTTATGCCTAAATGATATACCTAAATTATTTTAAGAAATAATAATATCGAACTTTGATGTATTAGGGTATTCGCATTTCGCAATTTTCTTTATTCATACTCATGATATAAGTGATGTGTCCAGACATTCTTTATATGTACCTATCTACTATTTTTTGCTGCATGTAGTGAACATGACAGAGACCGTATCTACTTGTTTGTAAATAACATTAATTTTAACTTTCCATAGAATTAAATGAAATGTAATTTTGAATTTTGAAAAGCAACAATAATTTTAATCTTAAATTTTTTTGAAGATCTTAGGTTAAATTAAATGTAAAGTATTTTCCGCACGAATTGTGCGAGGTATTCTGTGAACTTGGACCAAGAGGTCAGGGTCTGAGTAGTCAGTCAAAATTGACTAAAGAAAAAATCAACTGAATCTAAATCTGGAGTTTCTATCAAAAAATCAGGCTCAAATATGTCCAGTGACAAGAAATCCAAGGGGGGAGCAAATAAGGGTGCACCTATCTCCAGTGACAAGAAAGTTGATACCAAAATCCAAAAAAATTCTGATGTAAAATTTATAAATTTAACAATATAGTCTAAATAGGTTCCCACTGAATATTAAGTGGTTCTTCCACTTAAAAATCAAAATTATTTACTATGCCTCATATTACCTATTTTGCCGTTGCGTTGTACGTTGTTTAAAGAGCTCTAAAATAATAAAATTATTATGTAGGTATCGGTATGATACAGATATCAGTATATGGGTAATTTGAATTTGAGTTACCATTATTATGTTTGTGTACCCTACCCTATGTTATGTTATGTTATGCTATGATTCTATGATTCATAATTTTTCGACTTTTGAAACCGAAAATCTGGAAATTGAGACTCTCGACTGTTTGTTTAAGTACACTATATTAATCCATTTCGAACTATTTTTTCTACTTTTAGGGAACTACAGTAAAAACAATTACGACCGTTTATACAGATAAATTTGGTAAGTAGGTGCCTACAATAAGAACAAGATAAGAAATAAGAACTGACTTTAATAATATTTCAATTTTAGCTGATGGATCGACTCGGACAAGAACTGAAGTAGAAACTATAAGGTGAACTGAAAAAATTAAATAAATAGATTTATAGATCATAGATTTAGATAAATATTTATTGTAGGGAGATCCGAACTCGTGTAGAAGTTCCCTGGTCGAAAGATGATCTTAAAGTTCCTAAGGTATATCGTATATCTAAGTCACTACATATCAAAAATTTTATTTATATTTTTTGCGTTTTCTAAATTTTAGCAAGCTTGGGAAACACCTCTAGAGACTCCCCTTGATGACCCATTTGTCAAGGGTTGCCTACAATCACACAATGAGCTCAGAGCGAGGCATAATTCACCACCAATGGTACTGGATCTTGAGGTAAGCTGATTCTTTTTTCCAAGTATCCAAATCCAGTCAAAAACTTGAATTAGAATACCTAATATATATGTATTTGATCAATTTTAGATGTCAAAAGTGGCTCAAGGTTAGCTAGACATTTTATTCTAATTTACTTACGCTTAAATAAGTATATAGGGATACATTCTTAAAAAATTCACTAAAAATTAGCTTGGGCGAATAAACATGCAGAAATGAATAAAAATTCTCAGGGAAGAATGAAGCACTCTGACTGGGGTTATGGGTAGGTAACTTTTTTCTAAAGTAAAATTGAAAAAGGGACTAATCTTAAATTTCTAATAGTGACTAATCTTAAATTTCTAATAGTGAGAATATTTACTGGAAGACAGGTCATTGCACAGACGGTAAAATACCTTCTGAGGTGATCTCTAGAAAAAAATCAAATTTAATCTAAAATTTTAAAAAAAACCATTTTTACAAGGCTTGGTATTCCGAGATTAGTATGTATGATTGGAGGAAAATAGATAATCAAAAGGGATGTGGTAAGAAACTCAACAACTACCTATCTATCACTAATCCTAATAAGTAGTCCAAAATATTTGAAATTCCAATTTTAGGACATTTTACACAAATGATATGGAAAGACTCGACTAAACTGGGAGTTGCAAAAGGTATTTTTGTATCCGAATATGTTTAGCTTTTTTAAACAAAGAAGTTTACTAATTTAATTTCTCTTATTTACTAAAGCTTATAGTAAAAAGGGTGATACTTATGTCGTTACTACGTATTCACCTCCGGTAATTACTAAAATTTTCTAAATTTAATTATTTTGTTTATGTTATGTATATTATGAATGATAATCTTATCATTCAACTAAATAGGTAATCGCAAGAATAATACCTACTTATGAAATGAGATCAAAATATGATATTTCAGAGTTAAATTAAATGAGAATCTAGACCATAAAATAAACTATCTATTTTTCAAGGGCAATATACATGGAAAATATCCAAATAATATTGAAAAGCCTATACCAGGAACTCCAGGTCCTACAATAAAATTGATTAACTGTTCATTAAACTTAAACTGTAAACTTAATTTTGTATTGTAATAGGTCCTACTAGGAGCGTCGTTCATCATGCACCTTCACCTCCACAAAGTCCTAAATCTAAATCTAAATCATCAAATCGTCATGCAAGTATAGGATCAAGTTCTAAATCTCCACGTACTTCACCTCAAACTCAATCTAATATTTCAAAATCGAAATCGAAAAAAACTAGTAAATAGCCAAAAAGTGAGTATCAAAAGTTTCTTTTCAAAAATATAAGTAAGCTAGGCTATTCTATACTTGATTTTTAATCCTAATTCATCCAAAAGTAGCAAAATTCATCAAATAGAAAAATCAAACAACTAAATGATAAATGAATAAATTATTAAAATTCAGATTTTATAGATATGTATTGTAAATTACGGAAAATAAATAAAATGTATTTTATTAAATATTTTGCCACTTTTGAAGATAATAAATATGAACAGCGAACAAAATGTTTTTAATAACTACCTACCAAGTCATTAATCAAGTTCTTTAGCCTTTTTCTTCTTTTTCTTTTTAACTTTAATATATTGCTCAACATCATCACCATTCAAAAGGTCAATGTCAACTTCCTCTATCTTTATCTTGTGTTTCTTCTTTTTCTTCTCTTTAATATAAGAATCTTGGTCAAAATCAACATTGTTGTAGGCAATATCTTCATTATCGTTTATCTTTTCTTTATGCTTTTTCTTTTTCTTCTCAACTTTTATATCATATTGATCATCATTATCATTATTGAAATTGTAGTCATTTTGATTGTCATCAATAGTTTTATCTTTATGCTTTTTCTTCTTTTTCTTTTCAATTTTAATATCAGCTTCAACATCAATAGCATTATTGTAGATATTGTCATTATCGTTTACAATGATACTAGAGCTATGTCTTGACTTTTTAGTTTTAGATTTTTCTTTCTTTTCAATATTAATTGACTTCATATCTTTAGATAGACTGGATGGTTTTGGATAGATTGGATCCAGTTTCCCATAGATTGGTTCCAGTCTTCCATAGACTGGATGCCGTTCTCTTAAATCGTCTGGCAATTCGTGATTCTTTTTCTCTTCAATCTTAATTTCTGGATAGGGAATTTCTTCTAATGATTCTTGTAAAATCATTGTTCCACCAAGAGGTTTAGACACTGAAAAAAATGAAAATAAATATTATTCGTTCATAATTATAACTACAAAATGCATTTAAGTCAAGGTGGACATTATTATATTTTTTCTTACCCATTTTAAAATTAAGTTCTTCAACACAAGGCAAAATGACATTCACAGTTCTAGTGTCATCTTTATTGGGAATACAATCGATATCATATCCTTCATTTCCCCTAATTGATTTACAGCCACTCTTTAAACTAATTTCATATCCTAACAAAGCACTTTGAATATCCACCTAAAATTGAAAAAAAAATATTAAAACCCAATTCAATAATTATGCAGTTCAGTATACAATTCAGTATACAATATGCAAAGTATCAGTATAAAATTAAAAAAAAATTACATCTTTTTGACATTTTAAAACCCAAATTTCAGACTCTTCATTCCTCATAGATTCCTCAAAGGTTAAATGCTCGGCTGGGTTAAACTTCTTCTCCATTTTAACGATCTGCAGGCCTTCCAATAGCTTCTTAGGAATCTACATTAAAGATAAAGACGTTAGACATTTTTTTCATTGCACATCAAATTACAAACTATGAGTAAAATAAGAGCCCTTGATTTTCTATAATATATTTAGGTATAGTGTTATGTAGTGTGTTACACTTCACTACAACAATGTAATGTAAAAAATGTAGTTTTACTTAAATAAAATCCAAAATAAGATAAGAGTGAAGCTATTCAATGCTTAATACACTCAAGTACATTCATTTGAAAAATACATTCGGGGTTTACAGTTTCAGAGCTGAATTAAATGATATTTCATACTGACTCATTCCAATTCTAAAGCCTCACGTTTTTTGGACCCCATATTTTCAGAATTTTGTATAAAAATTCTGAATTTGTAGATTACCTAATCGTAAAATCATGACACGTTAGCTTTTTTTCACAAAGGGGTATTTTTATATGGGGAATCTAACTGGCTTAGGAGCCAAGTCAAATTGACATCCGGTCACCTCCTAAAGGGTGTCCAAAGTGACCAAAGTTGACGTTTTTGAGTATATCTTGAAAAGTGTCAACTTTTTAGCGGTAGACCTAAGTGGAGACCCTAGGCCAAATTAAAAATGGAGTCGAAAATGTCTATATGTTTGACCCATTTAGTTCAACGGTTTGGCCGCTAGGGGCCTGGACATAGTGTCCCATGTCACTTTTGGGCACTTTTATGCATAAAACCCTATCAAATCCCATATATTTTGATAGTATAATTTTTAATTTGACTTAATTCACATTTATTGTCAACCCTCCATGGTCCACCCCCCATATGGGGTTGGCGCCAAA